>BQNB010044343.1:0-44947 GCA_026074375.1 Tanacetum coccineum | reverse complement strand
CTTGTTGATTTTTAGACTTATATATATATTTTATATTTTATTATATATTATATATATTTATAGTGTGAAAACCCGCAATCAGTGGCTAAGGGTTAGGAGCTATAGACAGATGACTAAGGATGGCCTAGGGTGAGTATTGAGGGCTATGGAGGTGTAGCTTAGCAAGGTGGAAGGTTGTGGGGGTCTTGGAGGGTCACGGCTAACATGGAGTGACAAAGAGGTGACCATTCAATACTTGGAGCTTAAGGGTGGTGATAGAGGTTCTTGTAAGCTGCTTGGTGATGTCATAGAGGTGCTAGGATGCTTGCTTGAGGTGCTTGGTTGCTTAAAACATGTAAAAATGAAAGAAAAGGAGTGTTGGGTTCATTTCATTTCGGGTTAGGGTTTAGGGTTTTAATTTCCAGATAGGGTTAGGTTTTAAGATAGTTTATGGTTTAGGATTAGTGTTAGGATTATGGTTTAGGGTTTAGGGCTTAGTTTTAGGTTTAAAGTGAAATTAGGGTTTTAGGGTTTCGTTTAGGGTTTAGAATTTTAGATTAGGTTTTAGAATGATTTAGGGATTAGGTTTAGGGTTTAGAAGTCATGCATTAAGTGCTTGTACCTTGTGTTAAAGTGGTGGTAAGAAACCAAAGTCATTTAGGAGGTAAAATGTCCTAATTTGACTTTCTTGCATTATTGACTTGTACATTAAGCTTTAGAAAGTATGAACATGATTAGAAGGAAACAGAATTCAAATGTTAGCTAAATACTTTAACACATGCTTTAAAGGCTTGTACATTCATTATATATTTATACATTACATATAATTAGGGTTTGAAATAAGAACGAATAACGTTTAATGCTTGTTTTGAAATAACGTTTTGAAAAGTACGTTAAATGGATAATGTACTTGGTAAAATGATATTAAGATATATACTTGACATATTAGGATGTTTACATGATATAAACATAGATACTTTAGAGATGCAAGTTACGTTGCATAATGAGATAAAGCAAAAATTTCCCTGTAGAAAGGTGGTATATATATAATAGATGGATATTACAGTGCATCTAATTTAATAGATGGATATTTAAATTGTTGAAAATTGCGGGTTGTTATATCTATCATCTTGTGTGATGTTTATTAATATGTTACACCTTGCGTTTCCGCCTTGGTGGGGTGTGACAATCTTGAGAATCCATCTCCAGCTGACAATGAAATTGCTTCATTGATAGAAACCTCAGCTCGTCATGCAACAACAGTTCCTGAAATCACATCCGGTTTCACTACAACTATTCCTCCACCACCTGTGTTCTTCAATCATCTCCCGCAACAAGCAACACGAACTCCAACACCAACAACTTCTGAAGCTACAACCGCATTTTCTGCTCTTCCAGACTTTGCTTCTGTATTCAAATTCAATGATAGAGTCACCAGCTTGGAAAGAGAATTGTCAAAAATGAAGCAAGTTGATCAGTATGCTCAAGATCTCTCCTCTATTCCTGCTATAGTTGATCGTTACATTGATAACAAACTTAGAGAAGCTATAAACAAGGCCATTCAAACACATAATCTGGACTGCAGACAAGAAGCTCAGGATGAGAAGAATGACTATATAGAACTCGTTGACACATCAATGAGAACTATTATTAAATAGGAAGTTACGACTCAACTTCCTTAGATTCTTCCTTAAGAAGTCTCTAACTTTTCAAATCCTGTGATTGAGAAGAATGTCGCAGAATCACTAGAAGCTGTTGTCTTGACAATGTCTACTTCTCAAACAAAGTCTACGTATGAGGCAGTTGCATCACTCTCCAAGTTTGAGCTTACAAAGATACTTATAGATAAGATGGAGAAGAACAAGTCATATGATAAAGATGACTACAAAAAGGAACTTTATGATGCACTGATCAAATCTTATGAAACTAACAAAGATCTATTTGATTCGTATGGTGAAGCATTCACTTTGAAGAGGAGTCGAGATGACCAAGACAATGATCGAGACCCCTCCGCTGGATCAGACTGAGGGAGGAAAAGAAGGAGATCGAGTAAAGATGCTGAGTCATCCAAAGATTCACGGTCAAAGGAAAAGAATTCTTCAAGCACCTCTAAAGACTCAACCTAGATATATATAGATAGGATCAAAAAAATCAAAAAAAAATCACACAAAAAAAAATAAAAAAAAAAAGAAAACACACACAAAAAAAAAACCAAAAAAAAACAAAAAAAAATAAAAAAAATAAAAAAAAAAAAAAAAAAAAAAAAAAAAAAAAAAAAAACCCCCCCCCCCCCAAAAAAATAATTTCTTTTTTTTACCACCAAATTTTTTTTTTTTTATTTTTTTTTTTTTTTTATCCCCCCCCCCCCCCCCTTTTTTTTTCTTTTTTTTTTTTTTTTTTTTTTTTTTTTTTTTTTTTTTTTTCCCCCCCCCCCCCCCCCCCCCCCCCCCCCTCCCCCCCCCCCCCCCCTTTTTTTTTATTTTGTGTGATTTTTTTTTTCCATTTTTCCATTTTTTTTTTTTTTTATGGCAGTATGCCCATGTAGAGGAGCTAAGTCATATTGTTGAAGACTCAGGGTGTGTGTGTGTGTGGTGTCAAGACGTTATCATGGGAGACATGTGATACAACCTCGTCTGACATGGAGGTTCACCAAAGCTGTCTGGTTCAAGAAAACGAGCGACTCCAAACTCCCTGATTATGATTGGAACAAGAGACAACAAGTTGACTTTTGACCTCCTTAGACTTGGATTAGTCAAGCTGCTCGTGCTTAAGAACCTCGTACTTCATTCAATGAGCTCATCGATACCTCATTCGACTTCACTGCATTTGTACTGAATCGGCTCAACATTAAAGATATGACTCAAGAAATTCTAGTTGGACCAGAATTCGAGCTACTCAAAGGCACCTGCAAAAGTCTTACAGAATTAGAGTATCATTTTGAAGAATGTTCCAAGGCCACAACTGAATGACTCGACTGGCATAACCCTGAAGGCAAGCCGTATCCATTCGATCTCAGTAAACCTCTCCCGTTGATTCCTAATCAACGAGGCCGTCAAGTTATCCATCAAGATTTCTTTATCAACAACGACCTAGAATATCTAAAAGGAGGAGATTTAAGCAGACGGTCCTCAACTTCTGTTACGAAGTCAAAAGCTGCTACATATGAGATCAAATGGATTGAAGACTTGGTTTGAGATGTGTGGAGTCCCGTGAAGGTAATTTATGATAAACATGCCTACTGGGGTACTTCACACTAGGGTCCCAAACGTCAACATTTCTACGGTTTGATCACGCGCACTCTACTGCGCACTTGTTCTAAGGATGTCTACTCCAGGAAAAGAATCATTGCGGTTACCAGACTTACGATTATGAAGAAGTATGATTATGGTCACTTGGAAGAGATTGAAGTTCGTCGAGATGATCAGAAGCTATATAAGTTTAGAGAAGGTGATTTCCCACGACTTCACCGACAAGACATAGAATACTGAGGAGAGAGTAGAGATAGAGAGGAGAGTTAAAAGAAGCTGACCAATCTCACAATCGACAAACGGTATGACTTGAACGTGGCATTACGTATGTTCACCAGATGGATTGTCATTTAAAGGCGGGTGGAAGATCTTCAATTAGGTGTCGAAAGTTACCAGAAGAAGCTCAACCTTACCAAGCCAAACACATTCAGGTCAAATCTTAGGGTCAGGACCACATACACTACATATTCAAACCCTAAAAGAGTGATATACAAGGACCAGAACAACAGAAACAGATTGATACGTGCTGATGAACTTCATGAATTTATTAATGGCATGCTCAATGATGTTCGGACGATTCTTAATGATATTGCTAAGGGAATAATGATGGAATATCTGCCAAAGAGGAAATGGAGTGGTTTAGACAAACGAAGGGCTCAGGTTATGGTTCAGGATATCGACAAGCAGCTTTATAAGAGAAGGTTGATGCGGATTTTAGAGAAGTTCGTTGGTGGAAGAGAATATGGGAATGACCTCAGGCTGCTGGAACGGACAATATGATTTTGTCATATCATGTCCTATCTTATTTCAGGTCCATCTCTCGTATATAATAATTCTTGTGAATATGTAAATAAATAGTGTAGACTATAATTAGGCATATATAGTGTTAGAGTACGAATTTTCAAGAATTTCTTACTAAATTTAAAAAAATTCAAATTAACGTACTCAAACACCATATTACACCCTCATATTTTGAGGGGGAGCATTAAAATGTTCCTAATACGGCTTGTTAACTAATCAAAACATTTCTCTCCCCGAATTCATATATATTTTAAATCAATTAATATCCAAAATTTTAAAAGATTTACATTTTTGATAAGGGAAGAAAATGTGATTAAAAAATATGATTAAAGATGTGAATTTTAAGATCTCTAATGTACGCTATCCCATATATGTGCTAAACTCTTTCGATTAATCGATGCACATATAAAGCAGGAGCAAATGGTTACGTGTTGGCTGAAATGTGGAAGTACCAAAGACCGACCATTTAAATTACTGTATTGGAGTTATAAGGTGGTTAAGTTTAGGTATTAACTCCCATGATCCTGCCAGAACTGGAGGGATCTACCCAGGGATATCCCACTAGATAGTGTAGAAGTCCTTAGGTATGAAAAAAGGAGTAAAGTAAGATTAAGGGAAAAGTGCTGACTGAGATGGAGCTAGTACATGAACAAACCCAACAAGGTACTAGTTATGAAGTCTCAGTAAGCACTGAAGGAGTTGAAGAATTAAAAAGAAAAGTTAAGATAAAGGGTGAAAAGAAAGAAGCTTTCCTTACACTTAGGCAGAAACTGGGTCAATACATTTGTTGTTATGAATCACAAAGATGATTGCTGACATTGAAGACTGACATCATGGACCCAGTGATGCAAGGCACAACCCTTCTTAGTCACTCAGAATCTCTCAAAATATTTATGTTTCATTTCTCACAGAGATTACACACATTTCTATCAAATTTCTCACTCCGAGTTAGTTGGTATTGAAAAGGAGGCAGTCCGCTCTAGCCTTCGATCACTAAAACCAAAGGTGCACTATTTGTTAAGCTTAGAGATCACTCCATTAATATAACTAGAAACTGTTCGCATAGATAATTTGTTGCTCACACATTGTGAAAACAAGTAATAACTTAAGAGTCATACGCATTATCCTTGAGATTTTGCCAGAACATCCAAGTGATACTTAAGTACTCACAGTGAAGATGGAAATCCTGCTTGAGCCAACATCAAACAAGCTCTTGGTAGGTGACATGTGAGATCCTATAAGGATCGAACTTGTGATACTGGATATCAATTCGGTCCAGCTTATGAATTGACGAATGAATTTTGTAAAAGATAAAGTTGTTGGTGTGTCATAAAAACCGTTTGCTTCTTGACACGGCAATTGATTTTATAAATTAATTTTCAATCTTATGTCCACGCGAAGCCTCACAGGGGTATCTGGGCATAGGAAAGTTGGACACGAATTGACGGCTTAATCCGGAAGATAATAACTTACCGGTTCACTCTTACCATATTGTCTGCTTTAAGACGCTCCAGTAATAAGAACGGCTAGTACAGCTGCAAAACCCTGTCAAGAAGATTCTTCAGAATTCTACTTGATCACAAGCAATATTTATACTGAGTAACAGGGAACCGTGGTTATTACAACCGCATTCGACGAAGTGACAAAGCCAATTTCGTCCATATATGTTGTTTATCACTAACCCATTTATGCAAATTTCCTGATGGTGGTAGCAGTTTCTCGATGACAAGTCAAAGCTAATACCACATGGTCATACTCGATTGACATATGTAAAGACATCATGAAAGCTCAAGTACATGTTTCAAGACTTCCTCTACTCTGATACCGTACGTCTTTCTTGAAGCGATAAAGTATTAAGTTGATACCGTACGTCCTTCATAAAGTGACGAAGTTTTAAAGTTAAAGGATATCAAGAAAGATGGTTACATACGCTTTCAACATCAAGAACAATATGAGCATGTTGATCCATAAGTCATAAGATCATAAGAAGGCAAAAGATCACAAGATGATGATAAGAGATTATGCATGGTTGATGATCTCAAGAAGTTCAAGATCACATTTATGCGAAGTCAAAGATACAAGTCAAAGCCTAAAGTCAATGATCACTACATCATGTTCACGAGATGAAGTAAAGAAATCAAGTGTGCAAGCACAAGACTGAAGAAAAAGCATAGTATGCTAGGTTTAAGTTTTTGTAAAATGAAGTAACGTCCCTTAGGGGGAATTTTTGTTAGGAACACGAAAAGTGTCGGTCACTTCTATTATATCTTTAGATAGCTCATAAAGTAATATTTGGAAACTAGATAGGCTAGCTTAGGAAAAGCCCATGAACTTAGCCTATGGCCGACCACTATCTTTTGTATATATACCCTCTCCACACATGGAGAGGGTGTTGGTTGGTTGTTTTTCTCACATAATCTAACATTCTATTTTCTCTTTACTTTCTCTCACTAGAAACATCCTTCCAACCCCTTTCTCTCTCTAAATTTCTTTATTGTTCTTTGGTGTTATTGATTACATAAGTATTCTACATGCAAGAAGGTTGGTCACATGACTAAAGACTATGAAACCGCAGTTGCTGCTACCCCTCAGAGGACCCCAGTTGGAAATCAAATGGGAAATACTTTCTATGAGTGTGAAAGGCCAGGACATTATAGGGTTGAGTGTCCCAAGTTAGGGAACCAGAACCGCAGAAACAAGACAGGAAATAAGACTGGGAATGATGAGGCTAAAGCAAGAGCTTATACAGTTAGAGGAGGAGGAGCTGGGCCTGATTCCAACGTCGTCACGGGTACATTCCTTCTCAATAATCGATATGCTACCATGTTATTTGATTCGGGTGCCGATAGGAGTTTTGTGTCGACTACTTTTAGTACCTTGCTTGATGTCATCCCATCATCTTTAGACACTAGTTATGCCGTAGAATTAGCTGATGGAAGAATTTTAGAAACTAATGTGATACTTATAGGTTGCACATTAGGATTTCCAGGTCACCCATTTGACATTGACCTAATGCCTGTAGAACTCGGTAGTTTTAAAGTCATCGTTGGTATGGATTGGTTGGCGAAATACCACGCGATGATCGTTTATGACGAAAGGATCATTCGTATTCCTTATGGAGATGAAGTGTTGATAATCAAAGGCGATAGAAGTAACGGTGGAAGTAAGTCGAAGTTGAGTATCATCTCGGGCACCAAAACCCATAAGTACATCCAGAAGGGTTGCCTAGTTTGCCTAGCTCAAGTTACGGCAAAGAAGTCTGACGACGAGCCGAAAGAGATACGACTTGAGGATGTGCCTGTTGTACGGGATTTTCTAAAAGTCTTTCCAGAAGACTTACCTGGATTACCACCTACCCGATAAGTCGAATTTTAAATCGACTTAGTCCTTGATGTTGCACCTGTAGCACAATCCCCGTATCGTTTAGCACCGTCAGAAATGCAAGAGTTATCCACTCAGTTTCAAGAACTTTCTGACAAGGGATTTATAAGACCCAGTTCATCACCCTAGGGAGCTCTGGTTTTATTCATCAAGAAGAAAGAGGGATCTTTTCATACGTGTATCGACTACTGTAAGGTCAAACATCTAAAGCAAAGCCGTGTCCTAATTGTTAAAGTGCGTTAGAACTCAAGGAAAGGTCCTGAGTTCACATGGGAACGCGAAGATCAAATGCAGAAGAAGTATCCTCATCTCTTTGCTAACTCTGCACCCGTGACAGATGTTATGACTTAAGCTTTGCGGACAAAGCTCTTTTAACGGGGAAAGGATGTGACACCCCACAAAATTCGATCGATATTTTAGCTATTTCCGTCCAATATTTTGAATTTTATAAGTTCCGCATAATTTTTACGTTTAACCGAGAAGTTATCTCGTGATTTTCTATGAATCGTTACCGAAAGCATTCCGGGTTACTAATCAATGTAGTCTTTTAATTGTCGTCACGTTTTTACGTTTCATGTTAATGTTTAAAATTTCAGAATTTTACGTAAAGTCGTTGATCGTTTTCGTTATAAGCGTAGTTCGTAATTTATTTAGGAGCATATGTGCTTATATATGTATGCATGGCTAGACATGAAATTAATTAACCTTCAACCATGATCCCATAGAAAATAGGGGATCAAATCGGTCCACTTTGCCTTGCTTGCTGACTGGTGTGATTCACACCGTAAATATATATAATATATAATAAAATATAAAATATATATCTAAGTGTAAAAATCAACAATCAGTAATACCGAGAAGTAGTATAGAGCTTTCCCGGGTCGTTTATCCCCAACGAGGCTGGACTGGTAAATCGATACGATCGAAGATTTGAGTTTGAAGGAAGGAATTGGTTTGGGAAGTTGAAAAAGTCAAATTAGATAATAACGGACTAAAACGTTTAAGAAAAACCTAGAAATTATGAAAATAAACTAGAAAACGAGGGCCCGAATCCTGAACAAAAGGGGGAAAACCTAAAATCTTTAAAAATAACCCCACGGACATACGAAAAATTTTTCACTTCTAAACTACTCTACGGGACAAATAACGAAGAATGAAAAAGACTAGACCGAAAACGGAGTTCGTTTGACCCAAAAACGAGTCAAAACAAAATCCCGTACCCGGACCCGTTCTTTAAAAGANACGTTTTTACTAAAAGTAATATTTATAAACGTTTTTAACTTTATAAATAATATTTTCTCAACAATTAAATTATTTATATAATGAAATTATTGTTATAAATGTAAAGAACAAGAACACAAGAATAGGAGAAGAATGAGGAGAATGGAGAATTCTTATTCATGTATATCAATCCAAGAGGTTACGAGTTGCTCAAATACTTTTGTTGACGACAACTTTGTAATGAAGTCCACCAAATTGTTGATGTTAAGAATAAGTAAAACAAAAATGTGATTTATGCAAAAATGCAATATGATGTATGCAAAATACAAGTGTGTCAAAGATATTACACACTATATTAATAGATTTAAGAATCTATGCTAACACATTTTACTCTGTAATAGAAATATAAAATTGTCATGATATGAGCAATAATTATAATATTTTTGGCATGACCGGTTACACCATCCCGAGTCATTAATGATGCGAAAACTATAGAAGAATAATATTCTTCAATCTAATGTTGTTATCTCTCAAAAGAAGTTTATTATTAATCTATCAACTAAAATGGGGACTCAATCCCTGATATGTGAGAAATCACATATCCGTTTTATATAAAAAAAATGACCCTAAAAAGATGAAATAATGCAAATTATGCTTGTGTATTATGTATTTTGTCTTTTGTGATGTGTAGGTGCAGATATTTCAAATATCACACGAAGAAGGCCAAAATGGGACAAAAATGAACACGAGATGGGAAAGAGTACACAAGAGCCGGGTATTTATCAAGCTTGAGTCAACTAAAGTCAACCATGGTCAACCTTGGTCAACTCATGTCAAGACAAAGTTTAAACCCTTGAAATTACCAAAAGGTCCTTGAATGTTAAATTAGTTCACCAAATAGTATTACACCGTTAGTCCTAAACCTAACAACCCCCTTATAACCTTAACTTCCGTTAACTCTTTTTCTTATAAAACCCTTACCCGACCCAACAACTAGAAAGAAAAGCCCAAGTCCACTCCTGGTCAACCCCCCTTATATGTCCTTAGTCAAAATCACTGTTCATTACCCCCTTTCCCTCCATCTCTTTCACCTCAACGAGTAAACCAGGGTAAAATCAAATCCTCACTCAACACACGCTCCTTTGTTTCTAGAAGCAACTGATACGTCTGACATTCCTATGTCTACGTTGGCGATCCTAAGGCGTATGATTGGTGGATTTAACGTGTACTTGATCCAACGGCTAAAAAAGATGGATTGAAGGTGGTTATGATTCAAGGGATGAGATTTGATGTGGGAAACGCTCCTGAGAGCCTAGAAGCTTCATCATATCACTATAAATATAGAGCTCTCCTCAACACACAAGGGCATCTAGTGTAGTGTTTAGTTTATTAGTCATTTTTAGCTTATTTTGTAATCGTTTTAATGTAATGTTTTCAGTTTAATGTAATTTTCTTCAAGCTTGTAATCAGTTTAAGTAATAAATAAAAGCTCAATTTTCTTATTGTTCATTTTCAATTCATGTTTTTACCTTATAAGCACTATGGTTTAAATAAGCTCTCTTATACTCTATTAAGCTGAATAAGCTTTCCTAATCACTAATAAGCTAGCTATATACTCAGTTAAGTTCTCAAAGCTTAACTGAGCTTAATATCACTTGAACTCTCTCCTAAAAATACCTTAACTTATTAAGGATGATGAACCAGACTTGGATGGGTTCATGGACAACACCAGCTTGTTCTAAACAAGCTGGAGTTTTGTAGAGTAGCTCCTCTAGCATTTAGCCTTGTTTAAGTAAAGACAATTGTGAGTTTTCCTTTATTTTACAGCTTGTTTACAATTTCAGCTTATTCTAGTTTACGTTTGCTTATTTCTGCTTAAACTTGCTTATTACTGCTTATTATTGATTATTACTGTTGTTTGATGCTTATTTAGTTCAATTGTTAGTTTAAATCTTTGTTTACAAATATTTGATATATAGAACAGTTGAAAAATCCAAAAAAATTTAGCATAATCTGTTGTCTTATTGTTTTAGCTTATCTAATTAATGAAAGTTGCTTAATAAGTCTTATATAAGCTTGTTATTATCTGGTCTTGTTGATTTAAGTGTTAGATCTTAGTTTTATGAGCTTATAATAGACATAAAATTGATTAAGGGGTGTTTGGCACTAACAGTCCAAACATAAGTTAGGACTGCTAGAAGGACTTTAACCTTTTGATCAAATTTGATAATCTATTTAGAAGTTATAAGATCAAGGTTTACGCATTAAAGTTGGCCAGATCTGTCTTTGATAAGTTTTTGTGGAGGATTTGAGAAACTGTGACAATAGGTCACAGTTTATGTGCTCGTTTGCTAAGATTTTTGATACTAGTTGTTTAAAGTTCATTAGGTGTTCATTTAGTGCATATAAATTCAGTAGAAGTAATAGTGTAGATTGTGCATTTTGGTTCTTAGGTGTCAACTGCATCAGCAAACAAAAACAGCCAAAAGGCCGTTTTTAATCTCAAAATTAAGGTAGCTTAAGTAGAAATTAGCTTTTGAAATTCAGTTTACACTTAGTTCATAGGCCAATCTAGATAGGTTAGGGCTTATTTTAAGTTTTAAAGCTTATTTACACATCTGTTTTTAAGGCTGCAATTTAGTCTTTGTCTTTTTATAAAATTTGCTAAAAACCAAAAAATAATATTAGTCAGACTGCATAAGCAGCCTTTTCAAGTAGCATTTTCTTAGCTTAAATGGATTTCAAAATGTTTTTCAATTGCTGTTTTAGACAGTTTGTAGGCTAAGCTTCAAGAGTTTTCAAGTCATTAAGCCATAAGGATCCATTTCCTTGTTTAAAAATAAGCTCAAAAAGTCCTAGTTGGCTGTTTTATAAACAGTTTTGAGCAAAAGTGCTTATTTATTTCTCTTGGCTTATGGCTTGTTATTTTTGCTTAATTCTTACTCAGACTTGCTCATTAGAATAGTTTTAAAGTGATTGTAGCTTATTTCATTGTAGTCTGAGCTTATTTAAGCTTTTAGGTTTCTTAAGTTTTGTGAAAAAGCCAAAAAACCTTTTAAGTCTTATATGTCAAACTTTCAAGCTAAATTTCTGGCTTATTGCTTAAGATTCACAAAAAGTTTCTTTAGTAAAATTTGCTTATTTCCAGCTGTTTAATAAGTTTGTTCAAAAAGTTTTGAAAAAAAAATTCAAAAAGGGAAGCCACAGGTTCGAACCTGTGACCTCCCCCTCATCACCAAACGAATTTAACACACACTCTTTTAACCAATAGCGCCCTTGGGACTTTTACGTCCAAGGGTGCATTCTAATTTGTTTTAACCCCTTTTGGCCCTTTTTCAATAAAAAGCACTTCGAGTGCTTATTTGAATTTTCCAGGCTTATTCATTTAAGCTACTTTTAAGCTAATAATTTTCATACATTCTTTACATCTCAAGCTACTTTTAGGATTTTTTTTAATTTTTAATTCAAACCTTAGTATTTTTCGTACATTTATTTTGTTTGAAAACTTAAAAAAAGAATAAAAAAAAAATAAAAATCAAAAAAATAAATTTCTTTTTCTGAAAATTTTCTTTTAATGTTTAGAAGTTTTATGAATTAAATTTACGTTCGTAGGGCTTAATTTTGAAATACTTGCTTATTCGTCGCGTTTTTATTATTCCCGTTAGTGTTTTCGTGTTAAATTTCTTAATTGCTCGGTCATTTATTCTTCTTTGCATGCTTTATGTGTTTTTATGTGTAGAAATAGGAAAACAAATCAAATCTTTGAATTATTCACTTGCGCGATCACAAACTAAACCGATTTTCTATTCACACTTCATCGAGGACAAATGACCCGGGAGATTTTGGGAATTGCTTTGGTTAAGAGCGATTCTCTTAAATCTTTTGGAATACGTATACTACTATACTATAATTGTATTTGCCTCTTAATTACACATACTTGCTTGTGTGTGTGGTTTGGAACGGATCAATTTTTGGCGCCGCTGCCGGGGAAGTGTGTAGCGATTTTCGTGTTTCCGTTTGAAGATTAGTATTTGAAGACCCTTCCCCGTGAAGTTATAATTCCCGTTTGTGAATATTTTACTATAAAAATACAAAAATATTTTTATTTTCTCAAATTTTTGTGAATATATATATCAAGTAATCAAAAATACCAAAAAAATCAAAAAACAACAAAAGTAACCGTCTTGTGTCATTTACAAAAAAGGCGCACCTCTTTTGTGAAATAAGCTATAAGGTGGGTATAAGGAGGGTTGTTCCAAGGAACTACGATCCGAAGGGACAAACGTTTATAAGGCGATTCGCTCCCACTACGTCCCCCGCTTGCTTACGAGTTTCACTTAAGGGAGTTACCCTAAGTTTGTTTATTATTCGGTGAAATAAAAATATTTTTGTGTATATATATATTTTTTTCTGTTCGTTTATTTTATCGGTTTTATTTGTGTAGTGCATGCGTACTAGAAATTCCTATTATCCAAATAATTCACCCGTAACCATTCCGAGACGTCGAAATAGACGACGTGCTCCAAACATAGTAGAACCCGAGCTTTGTACTATCGTTGAAGTTGCACCAATGGCAGATAATCGAACAATGGAGGAACTACTTCAAGCACCCACGGAAGGGTATGGAGAAGCTATCGTCATACCAGAAATTCTTGCGGAAAATTTCAAAATTAAAATGAATTTGCTACAATTAGTTCAAGCCAACAAATTTCACGGTTTTGAAAGGGATAATCCACATACTTACATTGCTAATTTTAAAAGGATGACCGCGACATTGAAATATAGGGATGTTCCAAATGATGTGATTAAGCTTATGCTTTTCCCATATTCACTCGAGGGGGCCGCTAGAATTTGGTACGAGAAGGAACCTCCTAATTCGATCTTGACTTGGGATGATCTCGTAAACAAGTTCGTGAATCAATTTTTCCCTCCCTCAAAGACCACTCACTTAAAAAATGAAATCTCTCGTTTTACCCAAAAATTCGATGAGACATTTAGTGAAGCATGGGAACGATTTAAGGAAATGCTTAGAGCATGTCCCCACCACGGATTTACGGAGTTAACCCAAATTGATACTTTCTATAATGGTTTAAATGAGAATGATCAAGACTCCTTAAATGCCGCGGCGGGTGGAAATCTTTTGAGTAAAACTACTAGAGAGGCCTTGAACATAATTGAGAATAAGTCAAAAGTTCGTTATTCACGAAGCAAATCGAATGTTTCTAGGGTGAATACGACTTCTAGGGAAAGTTCTAGTAAGACGGATGATAGAATTGATAAGCTTGCGGACCAAATTTCGAACTTAGTTGAGATTGTTAATAAGAAAGTTGTCACTCCCGCTACGGTTAAAGCGGTTGAGGAATCTTGTGTGATTTGTGGTGGTGCCCATGCTTATTATGATTGTATTGCTACCGATAGCAATCAATCTAGTGTTTGTGCGGCAACGGGTACTTACAATCAAGTTGCCCCTCCAAACCGTGCTAGCAACCAAATGGCACCACCCGGTTTTGCTCCGTTGCAAAATAATCAAAATAGGTTTAATCAAAATCAAGGGAATAATTTTAATCGGGGAAATAATTTTCATGGTAATCAAGGTTTTCAAGCTCCAATTAATCATGCTCCAAATTTTCAAAATCAAGGATTTCAAAACCAACCTTTTCAAGCTCCTAATAATCAAGTTCAACAAGGGATTTCAAATGAGTTTTCAAGTTACATGAAATCTAATGAGTCAATGATGAGAAATATGCAAACTCAAATTAATGTTTTGAGGGGTGATTTTAATAAGCAAGAGGAAAGTCTTAGGAGGAATCTAAATAATGATATGAGGAGTATATTAGTTAGTTTCTTCCAAAACCAAGCATCAACTTTGGGTACTCTTCCGAGTGATACTATTCCTAACCCGAAGGGTAAGATGAAAGCAATCACTACTCAAAGTAGTGTTGCTTATGAGAGACCCTCAATTCCTACTAATCCTTCTCTAAAAAAGGTAGTGGAACGAGAAACCAAGGAGACAACGAATAAGGAGCAAACTAATTTCTAAGGAAGTACCGCTCACATCCAACCTCCGGTTGTTCCCATTCCTATTCCGGAACCCAATGTTCCGAAGTCTTTACCTAAGCCTAATATTCCATATCCTTCTAGACTTAATAATTAAAAGCTCCGTGAAAAAGCTACGAATCAAATGGAGAAGTTCTTTCAAATCTTTCAAGATTTGCACTTCAACATTAGCTTCGCGGATGCTCTTCTTTTGATGCCAAAATTTGCCTCTACGGTTAAAAGTTTGCTTACAAATAAGGACAAGTTGTTTGAATTAGCTAAGATACCATTGAATGTTCGGTGATGCTCCTTAAAAAGCTTCTCGAAAAACTTGGAGATCCCGGCAAGTTTCTTATACCATGTGATTTCTCGGGAATGGATGTATGTCACGCCTTGGCCGATCTTGGCGCTAGCATAAATCTTATGCCTCTTTCCATATGGAAGAAGCTTTCCCTACCTGAACTTACCCCCACTCGGATGACTCTCGAGCTAGCGGATCGATCCATTACTCATCCTAAAGGAGTCGCCGAAGACGTCTTCGTTAAAGTGGGGAAGTTTTACTTTCCTACCGACTTTGTTGTTGTTGATTTTGATGCCGATCCTCGGGTTCCCCTTATTCTCGGGAGATCCTTCTTGAGGACCGGCCGTGTCTTAATTGATGTTTACGGAGAAGAAATAACCCTTTGGGTTAATGACGAAGCCGTAACTTTTAATCTCAATCAAACTACGAGATACTCCTCTACATATGATGATATGTCAGTAAACCAAATTGACATCATTGACGTTGCTTGTAAGGAGTATGCTCAAGAAGTGCTTGGTTTTTCTAATAATTCTACAGGTGGCAATCCCACCCCAACTTTTGAGCCTATTATTTCTGACTCTTCTCTTTCCCTCACTCCGTTTGAGGGAAGTGACTTCATTTTGGAAGAGACCGAGGCTTATCTCAAAGATGATTTAATTTCACCGGAAATTGATCATGCTTATCTTGATCCGGAGGGAGATATTTGCTTGATTGAAAAATTGTTAAATAATGACCCGTTTCAACTCCCTCCGATGGACCTAAAGCAAGTAGAAGTGATTAAGGCAAAATATTTAATTGAAGAGCCTCCAGAATTAGAATTAAAAGATTTACCATCTCATTTGGAATATGCTTACTTAGAGGGGACCAATAAGTTACCCGTGATTATTGCAAAAAGTTTAAAAGATGATGAAAAATAAGCCCTCTTAAAGGTGCTTAAATCACATAAACGGGCCATTGCTTGGAAAATCACTGACATCAAGGGTATTAACCCTCGGTTTTGCACTCACAAAATCTTGATCGAGGAAGATTATAAACCCACGGTACAAAGTCAAAGATGGGTTAACCCAAAAATTCATGAGGTAACCAAAAAGGAAGTTATCAAACTCCTTGATGCCGAAATGATTTACCCGATCTCCGATAGTCCATGGTTAAGCCCCGTTCATTGTGTACCCAAGAAGGGTGGTATGACCTTAGTTGCTAATGAAGATAATGAATTGATTCCAACACAATTAGTTACCGGGTGGAGAGTTTGTATTGACTATAGGAAATTAAATGAAGCTACTCGTAAAGACCATTTTCCATTGCTATTTATGGACCAAATGTTAGAAAGATTAGCCAAAAATGAGTTTTATTGTTTCCTAGATGGATTTTTGGGTTATTTTCAAATCCTAATAGATCTACAAGACTAAGAGAAAACCACTTTCACATGCCTTTATGAAACTTTCGCTTACCGTCGCATGCCCTTTGGCTTGTGTAATGCTCCCGGTACTTTCTAAAGGTGTATGATGGTCATATTCCATGATATGATCAAAAAGACTATGGAAGTTTTCATGGATGATTTCTCGGTATTTGGGGATAGTTTTGCTTCTTGCCTCTCTAATTTAGACAAAATGCTAAAAAGGTGTGAAGACACGAATTTAGTTCTAAATTGGGAGAAGTGCCATTTTATGTGTAAAGAAGGAATTGTGTTAGGTCATAAAGTTTCAAAGTCCGGGATTGAGGTCGATCGAGCTAAAGTTGATGTTATCGCTAAGCTACCTCATCCGACCACCGTAAAAGGTGTTAGGAGTTTCTTAGGTCATGCCGGTTTTTACCGACGATTTATCCAAGACTTTTCTAAAATTGCTAGACCTATGACTCACCTTCTTGAGAAAGATGCACCGTTTGTGTTTTCTCAAGATTGTATTGATGCTTTTGAGACTCTTAAAAAGAAGCTTACCGAAGCTCCGATCTTAGTTGTCCCCGATTGGAACCTACCTTTCGAACTTATGTGTGATGCTAGTGATTTTGCGATTGGTGCGGTTTTGGGACAACGTAAGACGAAGCATTTTCAGCCTATACATTATGCTAGTAAGACAATGACCGAAGCTCAAATTCATTACACTACGACGGAAAAAGAAATGCTTGCCGTAGTTTATGCTTTTGAAAAGTTTCGGCCATATCTTGTCTTATCCAAAAGTATAGTGTATACGGATCACTCGGCTCTTAAATACCTTCTTAGTAAACAAGATGCTAAGCCGAGCTTGCTCCGGTGGGTTCTCCTCCTACAAGAATTTGATATCATCATTCGTGATAAAAAAAAGGAACAGAGAATCTCGCGACCGATCATTTATCTAGACTTGAGAATCCTCATAAGGATGTGTTAGAAAATAAAGACATAAATGAAAATTTTCCTTTAGAAACTCTTGGAGTTATATCTAGTGGAAGTACCCCATGGTTTGCCGACATTGCAAATTTCCATGCGGGGAATTTTATCGTGAAAGGGATGTCGTCCCAACAAAAGAAGAAATTCTTTAAAGACGTTAAACATTACTTTTGGGACGATCCCTACTTACTTCGGATTTCTGCGGATCAAATCATTCGATGGTGTGTGCATGGCCAAGAAGCTATTGATATCCTCAAAGCTTGTCATAAGGGACCCACCGAGGGCCATCATGGTGCCAATTTCACCGCTAAGAAAGTATTTGATGCCGGTTTCTTTTGGCCAACCACATATCGAGATGCCCATGCTATGATCAAATCTTGTGATACATGTCAACATCAAGGCAAAATTTCAAAAAGAGATGAAATGCCTCAAAACGCTATTCAAGTTTGTGAAATCTTTGATGTATGGGGTATCAATTTTATGGGTCTATTCCCGTCTTTACGAGGGAATAAGTACATTCTCATAGCCGTTGACTACTTATCAAAGTGGGTAAAAGCAAAGGCGCTCCCCACTAATGATGCTCGAGTTGTAGTAAAATTCTTGAAATCTCTTTTCGCCCGATTTGGAACTCCTAGAGCTATTATAAGCGATCGTGGGACCAATTTTTGTAATGACAAATTTGCTAAAGTAATGTTTAAGTATGGGGTCACTCATACTCTTGCTACCGTTTATCATCCACAAACGAGTGGACAAGTGGAGGTTTCAAATCGTGGCTTGAAACGTATTCTTGAGAGGACGGATGGTGAAAACCGTGCCTCATGGTCCGATAAGTTAGATGACGCTTTATGGGCATTCCGTACCACTTTCAAGACACCAATTGGTTGTACTCCTTATAATCTCGTGTACGGAAAGTCTTGTCATCTACCTATTGAGTTAGAGCAAAAGGCATATTGGGCCTTGAAACGTGCTAATTTTGATCTTAAAACCGCGGGTGATCATCGAAAGCTTCAACTTAATGAACTTTGTTAGGAATAAATCTTCATCAAGAGTTAATACTACCAAGGTATAACTAACAGTACTATTGGAGTTAGTACTGCCAGTACAAACTTAGTACTGTCAGAGTTAGTTAATACTGCTAGAAGAAAGGTTAATACTACTGATGGTTAATGCTTCTGACTTGGAGATAAGGATGCAATGAGATAAATATGGAATGTATATCTTTTATATTTTAGGAAGATTTGTATATGATTATAATTGTAATTGATCCTAAAAGTTCGGTAGTTATCTTGTAAAGGACTCCTTGTGGTGTATAAAAAGAGATCCTAGGATAAGGTTTTATATATGCTTAAGAGATAGAGATACATCTTAGAGAAAGAACGTATAGCTTCAAGGTTGTAACCCTAGTACTACAAGAGTACTCGTATTATTGATCAAATAATATTGAAGCGTTTTGTTATTTATTCATTGTTCTTTGTTTGGTACTGTTCCATTGATAAATACCTCTAGAGTATCAAAGTGTAGATTCCGCATACACTTTGATATACAAACAAAGTCTCAACCATTGTTATTTTGGATTCATCCAAGGTAACATACTCTTTACAAGGTAAAGAATCGATCAAGGCTTGGGATCAACAAGTGGTATCAGAGCCTGTGCTTTGAGAAACTTTGATCTAGAAGTAATGGAGTTGGAGAATACTCAGAACAATGCTTTGGCTAAGCTTCCCATGCTCAAACTCGGGGAGTATGAGATGTGGGAGATCAGGATCAAACAGTATTTTCAGATCCAGGATTATGCTCTATGGGAGGTCATAGAGAATGGGAATTCATGGGTACCTATTCCTGTAACAACACCATCAGAAACTGGTACATCAACAGCAACAAAGATGACTATGCCTTCTACTACTGAAGAAAAGACGTGTAAAAAGAATGATGTAAAGGCAAGAAGTCTACTGCTCATGGCACTGCCCAATGAACATCAACTTACCTTCGACCAGTATGTTGATGCTCAATCAATGTTTGCTGCAATTAAAGCTCGATTTGGAGGGAATGAAGCAACAAAGAAGACACAGAAGGCTCTGTTGAAACAACAGTATGAAAACTTTAGTGCTTCAAGCTCAGAATCACTTGATTCTATCTTTAACAGGCTTCAAAGGCTTGTTAGTAGATTGGCAATTCTGGGTGTGGTTACTCCTCCAGAAGATCTAAATGTAAATTTTTTAAGGAGCTTACCTTCTGAATGGGATACACATGTGGTAGTTTGGATGAACAAACCTGATTTTGATACTATGGGTTTGGATGATTTGTACAACAATTTTAAAATTGTTGAACAGAAGGTTAAGAAATCTGTTGGTGCAAGCAATGATGATAAAAACTTGGCATTTCTAACCACTTCAGGTGCAAGCAGTACTAATAATATTAATACTGTTAACCCTGAAGTTAGTACTGGTACCACAAAGGTTAATACTGCCAGTACTGAAATTAGTACTGCTAGCTTTAGTGATGCCACAGTATATGCCTTTCTATCCACTCAACCACAAGGGTCTCAACTAGTTCATGAAGACCTTGAGCAACTTCATGATGATGATTTGGAAGAAATGGATTTAAAGTGGAACATGGCACTACTAAGCATGAGGGCAAGAAAGTTCTATCAGAGAACTAGAAGGAAAATCATCATTGATGGAAGCAACACTGCTGGATATGATAAATCAAAGGTAGAATGTTTCAACTGCCATAAAATGGGACATTTTGCCAGAGAATGCAGAGCACCTAGGAGTAAAGACAACAGAAATTGGAATCAAGGTAGCTCATCAAAGGCAGTAAAGATTGAAGATGCTTCTGAAAAGGCAATGTGTGCTATAGATGGTGCTGGATTTGATTGGAGTGACATGGCAGAGGAAGAAATTCAGGCAAACATAGCTCTCATGGCATTCTCAGATTCTGAGGTAACAAATGATAAATCTTGTTCAAAAAACTGTTTGAAAAACTATGAAGATCTAAAGAAAAAGTATGATGATTTGCTTGTTAAATTAAGTGATTCTGATTTTAAAGCATCTACATACAAAAGAGGTTTAGCAACTTTAGAAGTTCAAATTGTTAAATATAGAGAACATGAAGTTCTTTTCTCTGAGGAAATTGCTTTACTTAAAAGAAGTGTAGGTAGCAAAGAATATCAGATGGGATTACTTAGGACTGAACTTGAAAAGGTTAAACAAGAAAAGGAGGGGTTTGAGTTTAAGATTGCAAAGTTTGAAAAATCTGCAAAAGACTTAGATCAATTGTTAGGAAGTCAGATAACTGACAAGAGCAAAAAGGGTTTTGGTTATAATGTTGTCCCCTCACCTCATCCTTTGATTCTTAATAGACCAACACCTTTAGACTTATCTTATTCAGGTCTTGAAGAATTCAAAGAACCTGAGGTTAATGAGTATGGTCCTAGGGATTCTAGTTTAAAGCCTACCATTGGTTGTGATAAAGAGTCAGATAATTCTAAGGAGAATACTGATGACTCTTTGGAACAACATCAAATGACTAATACAGAAACTAGCTCTGTTAAGTCTTCACTTAAGGTAGACAAAGATTGGAAAGAAAAAATTTTCTATCCTGCTAATCATGTTAGGGAAGTAGAACCTAAGAAAGTTAGAGAGAATAATGATGCTCCAATTATTGAAGATTGGGTGTCAGATGATGAGGATGATGATGAGCCTAACCCTAAGGTTGAAAAGAAAACTGTTATACCTACTGCTACTAAGAAAGAGTTTGTTAAACCTGAAAAACCAGTTAGGAGGTCAGTTAGGTATGCAGAGATGTACAGGTCACAGAGACCTAGGGGAAACCAAAGGAACTGGAATGGTCAAAAATCCAATCAGTTAGGATGTAACTTTGTGTTTAATAACAAGGCATGTTTTATATGTGGGAGTTTTGATCACATTCAATACAACTGTCCTAACCAACAGAGGAAAAGAATAGTAAGTGGAAATAATTCTAAAACCTCTCATTCTAGTGCACATAAACATATGGCTCCAAGAGCAGTCTTAATGAAGACTGGCCTAAAATTTGTTAATATTGCAAGGCCTGTTAATATTGTTAGGTCTGTTAACACTGGTAGACCTTTTAGTACTGCTAGGTCTTTTAATACTGTTAGGCCTTCTTATACTGCTCACCCCAAATCAATAATTCATTGTGCTAGACCAAGGACATATTTTCAAAATCAAGCACAATCAACTATTCACAGGCCCTTTTACAAGAGAACAACATTAACAAACAGGTGTCTTAATCAAAGGTTTAATACTGGTAGGCCATTTAGATCAACTGTTAATACTGTCAGGGCAAGGGGGTTTAATGCTGTTAAGCCCTCAGCATGTTGGGTTTGGAGACCCATCAAACCCAATGGTGCATCACTGGTTTTCAACAAATATAATTACATTGATGCACGAGGCAGATCCAAGTCAGTAATGGCTTGGGTCCCCAAAGAAAACTAACTTCATAAGTTTTATGTGCAGAGCAATTCACAACTAAATGATAAAGGCTTTGTTGATAGTGGATGCTCAAGGCACATGACTGGAAACATAGCCCATCTTTCAGATTTCAAAGACTTTGATGGAGGTTATGTTACTTTTGGTGGAGGAGCATATGGAGGCAGAATTACTGGCAAAGGTACTATTAAAACTGATAATCTTGATTTTGATGATGTATACTTTGTCAAAGAGTTAAAGTTCAACCTCTTTAGTGTCTCACAGATGTGTGACAAAAAGAACTATGTTCTTTTTACTGACTCTGAATGTCTTGTCCTATCTCCTAATTTTAAGTTGCCTGATGAAAATCAGATACTTCTTAAAATTCCTAGACAGGATAACATGTACAGTTTTGATATGAAAAACATAGTTCCTAAAGATAGTTTAACTTGTCTAGTTGCAAAGGCTACATCTGAAGAATCAATGCTATGGCATAGAAGGCTTGGTCATATAAATTTTAAGAATATTAATAAACTTGTCAAAGAAAATCTTGTAAGAGATCTGCCCTTAAAAAGATTTGAGAATGACCAAACATGTGTTGCCTGTCTTAAAGGCAAGCAACACAGAGCCTCTTGTAAGACCAAGGCCTTTAATCCCATTACTAAGCCATTGTTTATGCTGCATATGGATCTCTTTGGTCCAACTTCTGTTAGTAGTGGAAGTTTTGAATCAATTCCATTACAGCTGTCCTACCAACGAGGAAAGAATTGTGAGTAGTAATAATTTATAAACAAAAGGTATTGCTATATTCTAAAACCTTCATTCCAGTGCCACCAAACATATGGCTCCAAGAGCAGTCTTAATGAAAGACTGGCCTAAATCTGTTAATTCTGCTAAGGCTGTTAATTATGTTTGGTCTGTTAAACATGGTAGACCTTTTAGTAATGCTAGGTCTTTAGATATAGTTAGGCCTTCTTTATTTATTGTTTACCTCAAATCAACAATTCATTATGCTAGACTCCAAGGTTCATATTTTCAAAGTATCAATGCCACAAATCAAATGTTACAAGGCCTTTTTACAGAGAACAACATTAACAAAATAGGTGTTTTAATCAAAGGTTTAATACTGGTTAGGCATTTAGATCAACTGTAATACCTGTCAGGCAGGGGGTTTAATGCTGTTAATCCCTCAGCATGTTTGGGTTTGGAGGACCCATCATAACCACAATGGTGCATCTGGTTTTCAACAAATATAATTACATTGATGCAACGGAGGCAGATCCAAGTCTGTAAGGCTTGGAGTCCCCAAAGAAAATCTAACTTCATCAGTTCTATGTGGCAGAGCAATTCAAACTAAATGATAAAGGCTTTGTTTGATTAGTGGAGGCTCAAGGCACATGACTGGAAACATAGCCCATCTTTCAGATTTCAAAGACTTTGATAGACGTTATGTTACTTTTGGTGGAGTATCATAGAATGGAGTGACAAGGCAGAGGCAGCCTTTCAGTTGATAAAGCAAAAGTTATGTAGTGCACCAATTCTAGCGTTACCCGAAGGAAATGAAGACTTTATCGCTTACTGTGATGCTTCAATCAAAGGGTTAGGCACGGTGCTAATGCAGAGAGAGAAGGTGATTGCTTATGCATCACGACAACTAAAGATTCATGAGAAAAATTACACCACTCATGATTTGGAGTTAGGCGCAGTAGTGTTCGCTCTAAAGATTTGGAGGCACTATCTGTACGGGACAAGATGTACAGTGTTCACTGACCACAAAAGTTTACAACACATCCTCAATCAGAAGGAATTAAACATGAGACAGCGCTGTTGGTTGGAATTGGTTAGTGATTATGATTGTGAAATCCGTTATCACCCCGGAAAAGAAAATTTAGTGGCTGATGCATTGAGCAGAAAGGAACGAATAAAGCCATTACGGGTTCGGGCCTTAGTTATGACTATCGGTTTGGACCTTCCCAAGCGGATTTTGGAGGCTCAGATTGAGGCAAGAAAACCAAAAAACCTCAAGTCCGAAGACGTAGGAGGTATGTTGATTGAGAATTCGAAGGACCCAGAAAAGCCCAGGAAAGAGAAGTTGGAACCGCGTGCGGACGAAACTTTGTGTCTAAACAACAGGAGTTGGTTGCCGCGCTATGGTGATCTAAGGACTCTGATTATGCATGAGTCTCACAAGTCGAAGTATTCTGTTCACCCGGGTTCCGATAAAATGTACCAGGACATGAAGCAACTGTACTGGTGGCCTAACATGAAAGCTGACATTGCCACCTATGTTAGCAAGTGTTTGACGTGTTTAAGAGTCAAAGCCGAACACCAAAAACCATCTGGCTTACTGGTACAACCAGCGATTCCTCAATGGAAATGGGAAAATATCACTATGGACTTTGTCACCAAACTCCCAAGAACGCAAAGTGGAAACGACACCATATGGGTAATTGTAGACCGACTCACTAAGTCTGCACACTTTTTACCAATGAGGGAAACTGACCCTATGGACAAACTAGCAAGACTATACTTGAAAGAAGTGGTCACAAGACATGGGATACCAGTCTCGATCATTTGCGATCGTGACCCCCGGTTTACGTCAAATTTCTAGAGGTCATTTCAGAAAGCTATGGGTACTCGATTGGATATGAGTACGGCATATCATCCGGAGACTGATGGACAAAGCGAGAGAACCATTCAAACTCTTGAAGATATGTTACGCGCTTGTGTGATAGACTTTGGGAATGGTTGGGAAGGACACCTCCAACAGAAAAAGAAAGTCATTTTTATCTGTCAAGATAAATATGTCCATGAGATTTTGAGAAAGTACAACTACACAGATGTGAAGTCTGCCTCTACTCCAACAGATTTGGAAAAGCCTTTGGTTCAAGATGGAGATGCTGCTGATGTTGATGAACATCTTTATAGATCTATGATAGGATCTTTGATGTACCTTACAGCATCCAGGACAGATATCATGTTTGCAGTCTGTGCATGTGCAAGGTTTCAAGTTTCTCCAAAGACATCCCATCTCTTAGCTGTCAAGAGAATCTTTAGATACCTTAAAGGAAAACCATCTTTAGGCCTTTGGTATTCTAAGGAGTCTCTATTGGAATTAGTTGCTTACACTGACAGTGACTATGCTAGAGCTACACAAGATAGGAAGTCAACCACTGGAGGTTGTCAGTTTTTGAGAAATAGGCTGATCTCTTGGCAATGCAAGAAACAAACTGTAGTTGCCACTTCTACAACTGAGGCTGAATATGTGGCTGCTGCAAGTTGTTATGGACAGGTTCTCTGGATACAAAACTAACTGCTGGACTATGGGTACAATTTCATGAATACTGTTATTTATATTGACAATAATAGTACTATCTGCATAATAGAAAATCCTGTTCAACATTCTAAAACAAAACATATAGAGATTAGGCATCATTTTATAAGAGACTGCAATGCTAAAAAGTTGATTCAAATGGCTAAAATTGACTCTGAACATAATGTAGCAGATCTTCTTACAAAAGGTTTTGATGCTGGTAGATTTCAGTACTTGGTCTCAAGTATTGGAATGCTAAATCCCTAATGCCCATATCTCTTGTTTGTTTTTGTAAAGTTTGTTAAATGTTAGTACTGTTAAGTCTTTGTAAATTAATACTGCTAGTTATAATTAGTACTGCTAGTTATATTTAAGACTGTTTGACAAAACTGTTACTTATAGTTAGTACTGCTAGTTATTTCTATGTCTCACTGTTAATCCTGTTAGTAACATTTAATACTGCTAAACAAGAAAAATGGTTAGATTATGTTTTTCTTGGTTTTGAGCTAACTCTTTCAGGATAAACAATGAAGTGTGAAATTGGTTACTCAATGATGCATTATTTGAGGGGAGGAATGTTGTTTGTTCTTAAAGTGTTGGTTTTAACACCACACAACAAATGGTCATCAGTTCACCATGTCTTATAGACATCAAGAATTGACTAGTCCAGAGCAAACGGCTACTGGTAAAGACTTCTCAAATCCGTTGATAGTTGATAGTTTACTCAAAACTATATGGTTATCAATGCACCATGTTTTTACAATGAAGCATTGGCTAGTCCAAAGCAAACGGCTATTGGTAAAGACTACTCAAATCCGTTAATGGCTGGTAGTTTGCCAAAAACTATACTTTGTGTGAATTTGTGAGCCAAAAGAATAGAGAGAATTGGTGAGCTTAAAAACAGATAGAGAGATGTGTGAAAAACAGACAGAGTGCAAAGTGAGTTAAAAGAATTGAGAGATAAAATGTGAGCTTAAAAACAGAAAGAGAGATTGTGTGAAGCTATTTTTGAATGATACAAAAGTTTGGAGTTTGTACTGCTTTTGGTGGAGAAGTTAATACTGCTAGGCTTATTTTAGTACTGCTAGACCAAATTTGGTACTGCTGGATGACCGTTAGTACTGTTTGAGCCCTAACAGAATTTTTCATTAATTAATAGAGCCGTTGAGATATTTCCGCCAAATACCTATGATATAGGGTTTGACTAATTGGACTTTCGTGCTCTTTCTATATATATGTTTGATTTAATCATGATAAACTCAAATTTCTTTAAGTCGGTCAAACCAGATCTCTACGTTTTCTCTATTTAAATCTCAATTAACTTTCTCCAGCCTTCATATATTCATAAACGATCATATCCCACATGATTACTCACACTTTTATTCATGGCAAATTTGGAATTTTGTGACAAGCACAACATGGTAGCGTTTTTAGAGAAATCTATAGGAAGTGAAGGGGTCATCGATTTCCTAAATCGAAGTCACATTTGCTATGCACTCACGAAGAAGCCAGATGTTTATATCTCTTTTATCAAACAATTTTGGAGGTCTGATGAAGCTACTACTGATGATAATGGAGAAGTCCAGATTACTGCTACCATTGATGGTCACTCAATGACTATTACTGAAGCATCTTTAAGAAGACATCTCAAGTTGGAAGATCATGATAGTATTACTTCTATTCCCAACTCAGAGATTTTTGAGCAGTTGGTACTCATGGGATATCACACAGATTCCGATAAGTTAACTTTTCAAAAGGGTGCTTTTTCACCTCAATGGAGGTTTCTTATCCACACTATTTTTCATTGTCTTAGCCCAAAGAAGACTGCTTAGGAGCAGTTTAGTAGTAACATTGCAACTGCTGTTATCCTTTTAATTACCAATAGGAGATATAATTTTTCTAGGATGATTTTTGAGCATATGGTGTCCAATATTTCAAGCCCCCATAAGTTTTTAATGTACCCTAGGTTCATTCAAATATGCATAGATATGCAGAGGAAACAACTTCAACAACACTCAAGAACATATCTTGTACCCTCTCTTAGCATAAAAGTTTTTAACAATATGAAGAGGCCTACAAAGGGATATTCAGGCCAAGAAGTTGCCTTATTTCCTGCTATGCTAACTGTTTCTGAACCTTCCACTTCACGTTCAAGAATCACATCCTTACCTTCACCTATACCTGAACCTTTACATTCACTTGAACCTTCAATTGAACACTCACCTGCACCTTCACTTGAACACTCACCTGATCATACCACTGCTGATGCATCATTCCCATCTCCAACACAACCATCACCTAGAGCATAACAACATATTCCAACACCCAATAAATCACCTCTCTATGCTGTTCACTTACATTGAAGTGATGAGGGTAGCTTGAAATTAAATGAATTAACAAATTTGGTTACCAAACTATCTGAGAGAATTGGAGTCTTGGAGGATGACTTAAAGAAGACAAATCAAACTTATAGTTCTGCTTTCACTAAGCTTATTCTTAGGATTAAGAAGTTAGAGTATCAAGTCAAGATTGGGAAAGCAAGGAAAAGACCAAGGGTTGTCCTTTCTAAAGATGTTGAAGATGATTCTTCCAAACAGAGGAGGAAATTATCTGATGCAGAGGTTCAAGAGAAAGCAAGCACTGAAACTGAACCTATTATTCAAGAAGTGACTCCCACTAAAGTCATTCAAGATCAAGGAAGCAGCGAGAAAGGGAATTCTGAAGTTAATACTGCTGGAGCAACAAAAGGTACTGCTAGTGAAGTTCCAGTGGTTAGTACTACTGAGGTAAATATTAGTACTGCTGGAAGAACTGTTACTTATAAAAGAAGGAGTTAAGAGAAAAGGACAATAAAAGACAAGGGAAAAGCAATAATGACAGAGCTTGAGCCTAAGAAAAAGTCTAAGAAAGAGCTTGAACAAGAAAAGGTTGAGTTTTGCTGAAGCCATTAGACTGCAAGAACAAATGGATGAAGAACAAAGGGCACAGATTGCAAGGGATGAAGAAATTGCTGGACAATGGGATGAACAGGAAGGGCAAAGAGCTATGTCTGAAGCCAAGTCATCTAAGAAGATAGATTGGAATGATCCTTACGTCATAAGGTATCATGCTCTAAAGATGAAACCAAAGACAGTTGCCCAAGCAAGGAGGAATATGGTTAAATACTTGAAGAATCAGGGAAACTACAAGATTAGTGATTTCAAGGGAATGTCTTATAATGAGATTAGGCCAATTTTTGAAAAGGTTTGGGATTTTAACCAACATATTGAGCCTATGGATTTAGAACATGGAAGTGAAAGGATGAAGTCTACTGAAAAGATTGAAGAAGAAGATGTTGATACACAAAAGGAAATGAAAGAAGTTTCTAAAGAATCTGGAGCAAAAAGAAAGAACTATCTTCCTAGAAAAAGCACAAGAAGTAAGAGACAAAAGGTGGAACTAGATGATGAGAAGGAAGATCTCAAAGGATATTTAGACATAGTTCCAAGAGAAGATGTTGCAGAAGATGTTGAATCTCTATCTACAAAGTATCCAATTATGGATTGGAAGACTTGTGTTCTGACAGAAAATTTCATGTATTATCAAATCTTCAGAGGAGATGGCAGTTCCAAGAACTATAAGGTTTTGAGTGAGATGCTTGAAGACTTTGATAGACAAGATGTTATGGACTTACACAGGCTAGTCAAAGAAAGGTATAGTGCTTCAAGACCAGAAGGATATGATTTGATGCTTTGGGGAGATCTGCATACTTTATTTGAGCCTGATGAGAAGAGTGAAATTTGGATGAATCAGAATGAATATAATCTGCTTAGTTGGAGTTTATATGATTTGTGTGGAGTTCATATACTGTTGATGCAAAATGGGATTGCTATACATATGTTTACAGAAAAGAAGTATCCTCTAAGTCAAGAAATGCTATCAAAGATGCTGAGTAAAAGATTGGAGGTTGATCATGAGAGTACACAAGCATATGAACTACTAAAGTTCATCAGATCACAAGTGCAGAAATAGAAGAGTGTTTGAAAGAATCATCATCAGAAGACAAGAAGATTTAATCCAGAAGAAACTTGGGATTGGAAGATAAATCATAAGTTTAGGGGAGGATTGTTGGGAATAAATCTTCATCAAGAGTTAATACTGCCAAGGTATAACTAACAGTACTAATGGAGTTAGTACTGCCAGTACAAACTTAGTACTGTCAGAGTTAGTTAATACTGCTAGAAGAAAGGTTAATACTGCTGATGGTCAAAGCTGTTGACTTGGAGATAAGGATGCAAAGAGATAATTATGGAATGTATATCTTTTATATTTTAGGAAGATTTATATATGATTATAATTGTAATTGATCCTAAAAGTTTGGTAGTTATCTTGTAAAGGACTCCTTGTGGTGTATAAAAGGAGATCCTAGGTTAAGGTTTTAGATATGCTTAAGAGATAGAGATACATCTAAGAGAAAGAACGTAAAGCTTCAAGGTTGTAACCCTAGTACTACAAGAGTACTCGTATTATTGTTTTAATAATATTGAAGCAGTTTGTGTTTTGTTCATTGTTCTTTGTTTGGTACTGTTCCATTGATAAATACCTCTAGAGTATCAAAGTGTAGATTCCGCATACACTTTGATATACAAACAAAGTCTCAACTATTGTTATTTTGGATTCATCCAAGGTAACATACTCTTTACAAGGTAAAGAATCGATCAAGGCTCGTATTATTGTTTTAATAATATTGAAGCAGTTTGTGTTTTGTTCATTGTTCTTTGTTTGGTACTGTTCCATTGATAAATACCTCTAGAGTATCAAAGTGTAGATTCCGCATACACTTTGATATACAAACAAAGTCTCAACTATTGTTATTTTGGATTCATCCAAGGTAACATACTCTTTACAAGGTAAAGAAACGATCAAGGCTTGGGATCAACAATATCACTTTCCATGTCATCATGAATTCTGATCAAGATTATTTTCATACAGGTTCCAGAAGAAGAAAAAGATTTTGGTTTTTAGGATTGTTTAGTTTGGGCCGACCATTTTAATAATGATTCACCTTGTTGGAAAAGGTGACATGGTGTTATCACTATAAATAAATTCATTTTTTTGGTTGCTCATTTTGCTACTTGAATGCTAACAGTTAAGATCAACATGGGTATTTCCTTTAGTAGGCCATGTTTAAGGACATATATTGGTAGTCGTTCATGAGGGTAAGACGTAAGCTGAAGTTAAAGTGCGGATCCACAAGAAGTTAGAGGTTTTAGATGAGGTGTTTTTAAAGGTATATTATTCTTTTCGTTGAGTGTCTCTAAATCATTATGTTATTTGGTTACTAACTATGTACGTACCTCATTACTAGAACTCATAATGTACCAGTACATGCACATTGTAGCACAATTGACGTCTTATGCAATTGAGCTATTGTCTTGAGCTATTTGTAGGACTGCCCAAACCTGGTCTGCTATTGTCTTGAACTATTTTCTGTAAAGTTTCCCTTTCGTTAAACGATTCCATAAATATCTTGGAGATCTGAAATAAATTTCCTATTACATTTGATTGATGTAATTTATTTTTTAGTATGAAAGATGTTATAGTGTACTACTACCCGTCAAGGGATACGGAGACATTGTTGAAGTTAATTATAGTGGAGCGTCATTATTAATGGACTATTTTTATGTCTTTATTCTCTGCGTGTACTAAGTAGTTATACAAAGTTGTTGATAATGTGCATAAATAATTAGGTAAACAGTAATACTTATATGGTAACCTGTTATCGATAATTGACCATCATGTTGACCTTATGCTAATGCGCGTTCATGCTTTTTATTAGCAAGTCATGAAGTTTGGCCTGTTAAAAGGACTGTGAAGAACTTGAAGTTAAGGTCATTAATGGATTAGATCACGAAAACAATGATTTTACATTTACTCAGGTACGTTGTTTTTTTGATAAAAGGACTATGAGGAACTTGAATATGTTGGCGATTAGAATAATTCTTAAGGCTCTGCCATTTTCTGCCTATTGTGTGAGTTTTTAGACTATTGAGTCATTATAAAGATCTGTTAATAGGAATTAGTTGCGGTGGTGGTATGTTTTGAGAGGAGTGATTTAGGTTTAGTGAGAGAAAGAAAATCCCATTGTCGTGGCGACTGATATAGTAGTGGTGGAGGTGCCGGATCAACGATAGTAACAATGGTTGGCCGGATTTGGTGGTTGGACGAATTTGGTGGATGGAACTAAATTAACTTTTATGCAACATGCTTGATTACAGATGCACTTGCCACTACTATGCTTAGTGTTTTGTTATTTTGAAGTTTTTATATTTTGTCTATCTAACTTAAAACTGAAGTAGCTATCACGTTGTGTTAAAAATCCAAATGGTACACACTAAAACTATAAAAAAATTGAAACGGACTAACCAGAAATAAATGAACAATTTAGATCCGTTCAGTCGAATTGGACTCAACACTTAAAATTATTAAGCCAAACTCACACACCCCTTTTATCTAAACAAATTTCTGAAACAAACCCGCCCATCGGGCACAGAATAAAAAGTATGAAATGACTTGACACTTCTCTTTCTTTATCAGAATGGCATACATTTCGTGTACAGATTGTTAGTGACCGAAGATGGAGGGAAGTGATGGTTGTCTTTAAATTTCGGCCCACAATCACCAACGCATCTTTTGTCTTACGCAAGGGCTATTTATCCTTGCTCTATCATTTTGAGGAGGTTTATTTTTCCCGCAAGAAGTCCCCCACTCTTTCAACTGGTACGTATTCCTCAACATGCTTTTCTCTTTTATATATTATATCTATTTAGCATAAAATTGTTATGACCTTGATACTCTTCCAACAGATTCTTCATGCAGGCTCTCTCATGGATCCGTGTCAGGTTCCGTCAAGAATCTGTTATCTGTTAGGTTACTGTGTGCTTTGTATATTTGCTTCATCCCATGAACATTACGGTGGGTATGCAAAAAAGAGATACTTTATTAAAACGAAGGATTCTTTTATGTGGTGCAACAAGGCAAAAGGTTGAGGTTGGTGGACAAGTGACTGGAACCATTGATAACCGGTTTGAGCAACGTTATTTAATTACTGTGGATTTGGGGAACGAGAAGCTTTCGGGTTTTATATATCATATGCCATCCGATGCTTCAGTGCCTTCTTATAGGACCGAGAAGTATTAAATAATATGTTTAGTATTGTATTTTTGATTTTCTTTAAATAAATAATTTGTTTATTAAAAAAAATTGCATGTTGTTAATACCTTAAATATATAATTTGATATATAATTGATTTACCTTTGCTTAAATGTTACAAAAAAACATTCATTAAAAAAGACCACATAATAAACAAATTTAAAAAACAATGTTTCTATAATAAACAAATTTAAAAAACCAATATTTAAAAAAAAGAAAACAATAATCACAAGTCATACCTGCCCATCGGGCGGGTTTTGCAACTAGTATATATATATATATATATATATATATATATATATATATATATATAATATATATATATATATATATATATATATATATTATATATATATATATATATATATAGCTATTATGTATATACAATCATATGCTACAATCTCCAAGTGTGACGCAAAACATATATTTTGACGCACTAACAATAACACAACGTTTACCATAAAGTTTCTATTTTTAGAAAGTTGCCGAAAGTAAGGATAATATAATCCGAACTTCATATTTCATTATTACTTAACTAACATTACGAACCCTTTGTTCATTATAAACTATATTCAAAAGTATACGCAAGTTTGACTTTCAAAAGTCAAACTTCGTAGTTGACTTTTTACACCAAAAATTACCAATTTTAATTTGGCCGTAAAACGTTCGTTATTAAGAGTTACGCGACCAGCCACCTAGCGAAACGTAGCTAAAGGCGAACTCTATCACTTTCTATTATCAAAAATAACTTTTAAAAATTTCTCGACACGCTACGATGTGGTCAAACTTGACTTGTTCAAAATCTATTAAAACGACATTTTTGACTTAAACCAACTATCGGAACATGTTTAACTAGCCTATTTATATACACTAAAACCATCAAACTTCAATCAATAATCAAATATACTTTCAATAATTTCGCACTTGAATCCTATAGCATATATCATATAACACACAATATATAGTCAAAGCAACATTTCGACAAGCTTAAATAGAACACTTACAACAATCTTGACACAATAGAAATCATCACAAAAACTAGTTTTGGCTCCCCCTTGTTGGTTCGAAATCGGACGCAACCCCAAAACCAAAGCTTTTTCAACTAAACCAACTTCTAAAAACAAAAGATCTATCACCAACAAACACCCCTTTGAGATTGAAACTTCAAGAACTTAACCAAATTTCTAACTTTCAAAATACTTATTGCATGTAGGATTTTCTTAGTGGGAAATGTTCATCTTGATACAAGGATTAAGAAAATGTACTTGGATTGTATTGCATGTCGGAAAATCGTCGGGTTTGGGTGGTTTATGGTGGTGGCCGGTCGTGGAGTGGACAAGGAGAGGGAGGAGAACAGTTTTTCTAAAACAAATATAATGGAAGTGTTACTTCCTTTTATAGGGAATAAGTTTGGCATTTTAACACAAATGGTCTCTCCTTCCTTAAAGTCCTTTTATTTTTAGTACAAAGGTTTTTATTTCGTCATTTTAGCCGACCAAAGACTCGGGTCACACCACATTCGTAATTATTTTTCTTCCGTCCCACTAGTTTTAGTTTAAAACATTTAATAAACATTAAATCGCGTAAAATTAGATTCTTGACACGCTTTTTTTAGAAAAACACAGGGAAAAGCCATAAAATACAAAAATAAATTAATCACGCTCTCGGAGCAAAATATAAATTTTCTAACTTACCCGGATGCTAAAAACAAATAGAAACTCAATCACGGCTTGTAATTTCCCAATAAATGAAAATTTTCACCAAACCTTATATAGCATAAACGACTAAAATATATTACGTAGTAAATTAATTATCATAGCTCGGGATAAACGTTGACCTGAAACTCGGGTTGTTACAGAGTGTTGCGATCTCGTACCAGAGAATTGTGTATTTCTCTCTGAATTTCAGGGATATGGTTGGTCTGTTGATACTGAGTGTGATTTCTCAGTACCCTCGCGTTGACACTTTCTTTTTGGTCAGAATGATTTTTGCCTGTTTTAGGGTAGTTTTTTTAGTCTTGGCCTTAGGTCCTTGAGTTTCCTCAGGTAGTGCTCTAGAATCTTCAGGGCCCTATGACTTGGGTTTGGGTTTAGTCACAGTCTTGGTCATTTTCTTCTTCTTTTTTTCAAGAGAAGGAGATTGTGACAACCGCCTATTTTTTAGGTCAGTAACCGAAAGCAAATGTATGATATTTTGACTCTTTTAATTATTTGTGGAGTAACTTTTATGTGGTCATGTCATTTTTAGCGTAAAACGCTTGTTTTATTAGGAACCCTAGTTATATGAACGCACCTTTGACCTAACGATCCTAGTTAACGGTCCTAACAACCAACGATATGCTCAAATAACATTATAGCAATGTCAAAACACATGGAAAAACATAATTTAACAAAATCATAAACTATCTCAAAAGTTATGTTTTTATGACACTTTACGTATTTACCGAATGTACACAATTTATACAATTTAACTTACATCTTTTAAACTATACTTACACTATCAAATTAATAACAAAAAATTTATAACCCCCCCCCCCACCTTATTTTGCCATCCAAAACACCCATACAAATCCTTTGCTTCCCATTTTCTATCTTACACTAAGTCACATCCATGTTCCTTTTTGTCTAAAACAACAATACCACTCTAAAACTATGCAATACCATTTCACACGCACTCTTTCTCTCACTAAAATTCTACACTCCCCTCTCTTCTCTCTCTATAAAACTCCAACAACAAGAAGAAAACACAAAAACAAGGTAAAACCCTTGGTGCAAGACAACTTGTGTTGTTCTTGCACCAAGAGAGTTTAAATCTAAAGTTCTTACACTTTATCTTGCACAAATTTTTTATCTAATTAAACCACAAGAAATATATATGATCTAAGGATGTTTTATAACTTTAAAATGGTGTTAAAAGAGTACCTACACTTGGTATAGTCGTTTTTGAATCAAATGTAGTAGAAAAATGCATGCAAAGTTGATCTAAAATGGATATAGTGAGCTGATTGAAAATTTATGCTCCACTAAAATGGTCATAACTTACTCATTTTTGAGAGTTATGGCTGCTTCTTTTTTCGAAAATGAACCTCAAAGAGTTCTCTACAACTTTATAGTTTGGCCAAAAATCAGTGGAGGTACGTAATATTTTCTAAAAAATTGTGCAAATTTCGTGTGTAGAAAGTGTATAAAAATGGCAGATTTGACTTTCAATCTTGTAAAACTCATAAAATATTCATACTTTATTTTTTTATCTTCAAACCACCTCTGAAAGTTTCATATATTCATGTATTATCCATATGTGTTTTGCCTTTAGTGATAGGAATTGTTATTGGAACAAAATACTAGATTATGTAAGGAACAATTTCTGAAATGCATGCTGGCCAAAAAATTAGTCCACTTAAAGTAACCATAAAGTTGCCATACTTGCAAGAAATAGACCCACACCACCACCAAAACTTAAGTATATGTGTTGAATTTATATTTCCAAAGGTCAATTAGCAATATGGGTTGAAATGGGTACTGATTGTGTTATTGTGAGGTTGTTATTTTAGTTATTCAAGTTTTACATTTATATTTTGTCGACTTTACCTAAAACAACACTTTAATGGGCAGTGTACCTGATCGAATGCAGTTTCGTTGGTAAGTAGGGTGTCGATCACTATGAGCGAGAACGTAAATCTTTATTCTATCAATATTTTGGTTAACTAAACTAGGTTAATTTAAACTACGTTAGTTCTAATCTATGTTAAACCTATGTTAGTCCTAATTCTAATAGATAAAGAGGTTTTCAGTCTGAGAGAGTGGCACAGGTTTTGTGGTAACTTAGATCAATTTAGAATACGATAACACACGCAAGCAGATAGACAAAAGATAGAAGATCGGTCTATCCAAATATAAGAAAACTGTATTAACCATAATTAATCCAATTAAAACGTTAGTTTCTTTATTTAGTGCAGTGAGTGCTTATCTCGAGGCGGCATATCATTCGAAGATTTAGGCGGGACTTCTTCCTAAAACTAGACACGTAGAATTCTGTCACAAATAAACACATCCACATAAAGCATCCTACTTGCTGATTATAATCTATCTTAGGAGATTAATAATGGTGATCTTATTAAACCCTAGCTCATAGAGACTTTACCCACTTACTGCTTAATGGCCATTTATATTCTAGAGTCCACTGTCCAAGTCTTTACCAAAGGGATCAATACGTTATTTGTTGATCCTAGGTCACCTACTAGTCTAACTTCTTCACTTAAACTAATGGTAAAGATAAGGAATTAATTGTGATCTTATTGTTCTAGATATATAAATCACTATATAGAGAGCCATCCCGACATCTAGCTAACTTTTTCGGTATCACTAGATCCAGTTGAATGATAGGTCGCATACAAAATCACATAAACAAGTATGAATTGATAAACATAAACAAGCAATCAAGGATAAATTAAGCATTCGATATAAACAAACCAAACATTTATATCTTCATAATTATGGCTAATACCCGAGGGTATTAGCCCTTAATCATCATAATCAATACAAGAGTAATAATTCAACCAAGGAAAATTAACCGAGTTAAACGAATGATATCAAAAATCAAACGATTACTAGAGTATAGGAGATTACAAGGTGTTTCCTATGGAATTAATACCTTTGGTTGACCTCTTTTGCTTTTCTTGTCTTCTAAAAATTAACTTTTGTGGTTAGGGTATCAAAAATATGATTAAGCAAACCTAAAACTCGTTTTTAGGTCTTCTATTTATAGTGTCTGGAATTTGGTCGATACGCCATATCGAGAGAGTTCAATACAACGTATTAGGGATTTCTTAACCATGTTCAATATCTTCCATAATATTTTATTACTATATCTTGGATACGGCGTATAGAAGTCTTGGATACCGGCTTATTAAGACTTTGATCTTTGTGGTTTCTTGTAAAGTGCAGGCAACCAAATACGCCGTATCTTCCTTATAGAACGCGTATTGTTTGTCCAGAACAGTATTCTTCAATTTTCTGCGTTTAAGCTCCAGATGCGTGCTTTTTACGCTAATCTTCACAAAGTAACTCCATAATTACTGCAAATCTAAAATATAAATAGATTAGTAAACAAATCTTGCAATAGTTATACGAAAATGTTGTTATTTTACATAGATAAATGATGCTGTAACTGTGACGTATTTGATGTTATCGAATAAATCCCCACCACTTGAATCTACTTGTCCTGCAAAGTATCCTTTAGAAGGTTATGAAAATTATCCTAAATAGTTTTTTTATGTAAACATTTATTTGATTAAATACTACAACCTTTTTGTCCCATATTAAGTGTCCACTATGACTTTTTTAAGTCTTTTTTCTTCAACTTTGACCTTAAATATATTTGTTTGTGCTATATAATACTCAATGAAAATTATACAAATAAAAAGACATTTAAAAACTTAATCCATTCATATATCTTGCATCAAGTATTATATAATACGAACAAAAATATTTAATGTCAAAGTTGAAGAAAAAAGAATTATAAAAGTCATAGTGGACATTTAATGTGGGACGGAGGGAGTAGTACACAACCAAACACCTCATGAAATAGGTAGATGAAAACACTCAAATCACTCGACTAATCTATGTGGTAACATGTAACTAATTCCCTTAATTGCTCGGTCGTGATGAGTATTCTATCACAGGCTTGGCAAGGATACACATCTTTACCACTAGAGTTAAGGAGTAACAAGTTTATAAAGGTAAAGTTGGTTTATTTTAAAAGGCTTAAAGGGTTTAATCACTCTTTCTAGTCTCTAATCGATACCAATATTCCTGAAAAGGTGACATAGACCATACATACACACCCATAACGATGGGATAGACACATATAACAGCATTCAAACCTTAACTCGATTAAGCTAAAGAATAGGACTAGTAGTCTGATGAGGTGTCATTTTATATACTTTTTCGGGGTCATTTAACCCCCTAAATCGTGCATTTATGCCCAAAATAGGTACTTAATCGTTCCTTTTCAGGTATTTAGCATTTGGAAGGCATTTGGAGGAAATACACGTGACTTGGGCTCATTTGGAGAAGAAACGGACAAGATTACGAACCAACACCAAGACTCTTCAAGATTTAAAGTCTCAACGCCTGGAGACGGCGTCACCATTTATACACGACACCGTCACACTTTATCTAGTAATGACGTCACAACATCTCTTAACGGCGTCAGTCCGCACAGATCTAGAAGATTCTACTTTATGACGGCGTCACAAATAAAATGCGACGCCGTCATAGCGATATTCTTATAAATATAGACCTGAAATTAGGGTTTTAGGTGTGTAACTTTAGAGTAAAAAAGGGAGACAAACCCTAGTTCGTTTGGCAGCTTATTAGGACGATTTTAGGGCTTTAAAACCCTATTGTACCTCCTTCAATTCATTTTTTAATCAAGTAAGACTATCTTCATCATTCAATATGTCTTGTTGTTTGATTCTTTATTGTTCTTGCTTTATCTTTAACATGCTTGGATAAACCCCTTATTGTATTCATTTATGATTGTATGAAACCTAGAATGTAGATCTTAGTGGTGTTGCTTCTTGTGATGAATATGCATGTTAGGCTTTAGAAAACTAGCTTTTGTCTGTATCGTTATTGATATGTCTAGGGAAACATGATTGTGTAGAAAGGATATCATCGGGTAACAGTCTTCATACTACCTTGCCCCTTATATGGTTGATCCACTTTTAATATATTTCAAATGCATTTAATATACTCTTGGGGCCGGGTAATAGTCTTCATACTACCTTACTTTGGGTTTTGCCTCAACAGAATATTAAATAGACGGCGGGTTCGTGTAATCTGTTCATGACTTAGGAAATAATTACATAGATCATCACAAGTGTGCCAAAGCAACAAAACTAGGAGAAGCAATCTAGGGAGTAATACATGATTAAATGAATACAATCTTTTTATTATATTGTTATCACCATTAGTGTAGTATATTATTTAGTTTAATAGCTAAAACCAACCAAACCTCTTAAATATATGATTTTACCGCTTTCTTATAAACATAAAAATACAAAAATAATCTTCTCTCAACTCCTAGAATTCTGTTAGACCGTGATCAAGCCTTCCCAACCTATTCCTCTAGAGAACGATAACAACCCCCGAGTATTGCCTATACTACTACTACAACGATTAGGTACTCTGCCTAAGGAGTTGTAAAACTTCTTGTAGAAGTCCCTTACGACAACCGCATCAAGTTTTTGGCGCCGCTGCGTGGGGAATAGTTAGGTTTTGATCATAGTTTAGCTTAGTTCTACTTGCTTGAATCCTTTCAAGTGAGACTTAAATTTCCGCACATTAGCTTTCTTGTAGTTTATCTTTTGTTTGTGTTATTTGTTTCGTAACCCATTCTCGTCAACCACCATGGGAGATGATAATCTTATCCGTACTCTTGGAGACTACTCCAAACCTAGCCACGAGGGCTACAGGAATACCATTGAGCTCCCCGTAGGGAACAACGTGGTACCTCTTCGATCTGACACCATTCGGTTGGTGCAAAATGGATGCTCATTCTATGGACTTCGGTCTGAGGATCCAAACCAACACCTCAAGGATTTCCTAAAACTTGTGGACTTACTTGACCTTGACGGTAAAAATAGGGAAAGAACGCACCTACATTTATTTCAATTTTCCCTTCGTGATCAAGCTAGCAATTGGCTTGAACGTCTTTCAGAAGGATCCATCACCACATGGGAGGATCTTACTACTCGTTTCCTTGCTCAATTCTTTCCACCAGGAAGGACCACAAAACTTCGCAACGATATCTTGATGTTCCAACAACATCATGGAGAATCTCTATCTGAAGCATGGACTCATTTCAAGAACTTACTACAAAAAGTCCCTCATCATGGCATCGACCTTTGGCTCCAAGTCTAAATTTTTTACGACCATGTCAATCCTGTCACAAGACGAACCATTGACAAATCGGCAGGTGGTAAGCTTCATGACCGAAATGCCGAAGAATCCTTGGCATTATTAGAGGACCTCGCCCTCTATGATAACGAAATTTGGAACGACCCAAGGGATTTTTCTAAGCCGGTCAAGGCAATCGCTTTGCCTCAAGATGTCCCGAGTACATCCGACCGTCGTCTAATCGAGCTCAAAAATCAAGTCCAACACTTGATGGAAGCTCATCTTGCTCCAACACAACCTACTCAAGTGAACAAAGTCACTACCTCATGTGAAATCTGTAGTGGTCCCCACGATACTCAGTATTGAATGAAAGATCTCGAATAAGCCTTTGTTGAATACGCATCCTCGCGTACCAATGAAGCAGGAGGTAAGTGGTATACTTTCAATCCCGAGCAAAACAATCTTGGTGACACCTATAATCCATCATGGAGAAGTCACCCAAACCTTAGGTGGAGACAATCCCAAAATTCTCAAAATAATTTTTCAAACCCACCTAACCAGTTCCAACCCAACAGTTCAATCCCAAACCGTTCCTTCAACAACCGTCCTCAAAGCTTTAACAATCAATCAAATCTAAAAGGATTGGTATCTAACTTCATGGCATCTTAAGACGCTAAATTATCCAAGTTTGAAGCCGATTTCAATCAACAACAAAGCGAGATGACCAGCAAAATCGGCATGGCATTGAAGGCCATCACCGATCAAATAGCATGAGCACTACCTAGCGATACGATTAAGAACCTAAAACTGAGTAGTTCCTTGGTTTTGTCTGCTTGTTCTTACCCAAATATGGACCCGCAATGCTCAAATCATATCCAAGGTTCAATCAACGCCATCACACTCCATTCTAAGAAACAAAGCGACTCTTATGATAAGAAAGCAAAAGAGAATGAGGAAGAAGAAAAGGACAGCCCAGAAAATATCCATTTTAACCCTTCCACACCGCCTGATCCGTCAGTTGCATTCAACACCAAAAAAGTCCTCAAATTCAAATCATTCTTCGAATCACTCAGATTGGTTCCTCAATCATCCGACACCAAGGTCATTTGCACAAAGGGGGATGATGGAGAAGTCATGTTTATTGAGTTAATTAGAAAGAATGATGACTCTAGCGAAGGAGAACTCGAAGAGGATGGGAGTACAACAACCGAAGGGGTAGGAGCATAATATTTTGACATATTCCCAACTAGGAGTGAACTCGCATATCACAAGTACCTCAGGTGTAGCCCAAACCCTTCGATATTTCTAAGGAACCGCATCATCACAAAAGGGTGCCCATCAAACCTTAAGATACCATCCAACATTGGTCATGTACATGTGGAAAAAGCCTACATTGACCCTAACTCCCCTCTAAACATCATGACCCGAATGATGTATAATTGGATCATGAGGAGAAAACTTTACCCTAGGGAAACTCGAATAGAGGAGTTAGCAATTTCATAGGAAGAATTAAGAGAATGCATGTCTTCATAGGAAACTTCACCTATATCGTAGACTTCATGATTGTTGAGGATATTAGTTCAATTATAGACCCTAGGTTGTCACAAGTAGTACTAGGGAAACCTTTTATGGAAATATCCAACATGACTTACGACCCACCCGAAGGTGTTGTAAGATTCACTAATGGGATCGATGAAGTTGCCTATAAGATGCCCCATATAATAGGACAGTACAACTCACTGTCAAAATTAGAAAAAGAGCATACAAAATCAGTCTACCTTAGGAACGAAGAAGACAAGAGAAGAGGAGTAGAGTATGTAATGAGCAGAATATTAGGATTTGATAAGGAATGCTTAGAGCTTGGACTCGAATATGTAACTGGAATGGACTATGAAGGAGAAGGCATGTAAGGACGTATGACTTCGAGTCTAGCTACAAGACTTGTAAATAAAGAAAAGCGCTTTTGGGAAGCAACCCAATATTTACCTTTCCCGCATATAAGGAGTGTCTTGTGTTTTAACTCTTTATTGTTTGTTTTATTATGTTTGAATTATTTTGTAATCATGCTTTGTTTGTTTGTAACTTTGTCTTATTTGCAATCAAAGATATTTTGCAACAAAATAAGTGTAGGGGAAATATCCAACCAAATTCAAACATTTGAAATAAATTGTTTGGATTAATTCGCGTCAGTTTCGAGTCATATGATTGAATTGTTAATTCTCAGGTTGTTATGCAACATTTTGTATAGGAAAATAACTTATAAGAATGAGTGCGGGAAATTTTTCATCAAAAACAAAAAATGAGTTTTCACAGAGTGTGGAGACGACGTCACGATTTACACGTGACGCCGTCACCTCGACACTTGTGACGGGGTCAGGATATTCCTGACGGCGTCAATCGCCCAGTTACAGGAAAACTCGAAAATATTAAGTATTTTGAAAATAAAACTTGTATAACACTTGAGAAAGTTGTAATTCTTTTATAAACCTGCAAAACCTTGAGTTTAACAATTCTCTCATCCTATCTTTACTGCTTTATAGAGTCAGCCCTAATTTCACACTATATATTATTATATCGCACATTTTATGCTTGGTGTAGTTGTCTTTGTCTTTAATTACAGGTTATATTTGATGAGAAGAAGCTTGGAAGTTCTTAGGAAGTTTTATTATATGATTCTTGAAGGACGATTTAACCAGTTATCGCATGTTTCTTCTCCATTATTGAGCAAACCAGGGGAGTACTAGTTTCTTTTACTTGTTTTCTTTTCCCTTTATTCGTTTTTACGGGTACTTCTATAGAACATTGGGGATAATGTTCAACTTAAGTGTAGGGGGAATAAGCCTTAGAAATTATTCCTTCATTTTCCATTTGCTTTGTCTTTAAAATGATGGGTAATATATCGAAACATAGCATAAAAAGGTAATTTTGACCAAAATTTAAATTTTTTTAGGACACATACCAACGAAAACCGAGTATTAATAGCGTCTCATGGATAGGAATGTATATGACTAGCATAAAAACCCTCAGAATTCCACCCTAAAAATATGAGGTTCGCCTTTAGATCTATAGGAATTCGGGTAATTATTATTGATACCCAAGATAGTTTATACCTTTAGCTTTCTCGAGTTAAGGAGTGAGCAATCATGTGTATCTATTCCGTCGTTACGAATGTGTATATGTGGTTTTGTCGCCTTTTCTAGAGCATTGGTATCGGTATTAAATTATATGAGTGTACCAATAGTATATTAAATTCTAGAACTTGTTTTTGTGATGCATCCAAAGACCGCATAGTGAGTATTAGGATTTGCTTGATAAGAGGCATTAGGATTAACCCATGTTTTAAACCTGTAATTATTAAGATGGTCACACCGATCATGTAACTATCCCGCACCCTTGCCATACACTCATTTTTAGTGCAGGATACCCCTAGTACAACCCTCTGAGCCTATCCGTTTTCACGGTTCTTGTAATTTTCTGATTAAGCCAGGCTATTAATTTAGAGCATTGTCACCCTTAAACCAATCGTTACACCTAAATCGCCTTAGCCTACCTTGTATGTACTCATTTTTAGTACATTATTGTTTTAACCCAAGTTAATTATTTGAGTACACAGTTGCTAAGTCCTTATCCTTGTAAATACAGTTTTGGGGCGATTGGGATTCATGGTAGTATTTATTTCGCGGAAAAAAGTTAAGTCAATACCCCCATATGTTTGTTAGATGATCTCCATGTTATTTTGATCCACCTCAAATCGGGTCATTAGTTAGATTGTAAATATCAGGCATGTAAAAAGCTCAAGTGTAGGGGTACGTGTTATAAACCCCAAGTTATGATGTATTATGTTATTCAAAATATATATATATATATATATATATATAAGAAAAAGAAATAGATTGATGTAGAGTTGTGTAGAATTTGTATATCTTCGTCCGAGTCTTGGCTTAGCAACCAAACTAGCGTGTATTCATATAAATAATTAGCTAACCCTTCTGTCGGTAACCCAAGAACACTGTCACTTCACCATGGATTTGATAAGAAAAATAGAGAGAATATATGAAAGAATTATAGAGAGAGGTTAGAGAGAGAAATAAAGAGAGAATATGAGGATGGTTGATTGCAAAGGAAAAAATACAAATGAGACCAACACCCTCTCCACACTTGGAGAGGGGTATTTATACCACCTTAATGGGCCGGCCTTGTAAGGCTTTTGTTGGGTCGTGTGGTGTTTGTTTCTTGGGTCGGGCTCAGGATTACTTTGGACCTTAGTCTAAAACGCGTACAATATTAGATTAATTAAATGAGCCTGATCCCCGTTCTATCCTATTGCAACATTTAATTAAATAAATAATAAATAACCGAGACCTAATGATCCTAATGAACGAACTTCTGGTTCGACTCAATATTTTGAGGCTAACAATCTCCCCCGAAGTGAGTTCATTGTGACACTCCTTTATGAGATCAATGAGATTGCTTTTGTCGTTAAGCTCTTGAGTCTTTGGTCTTTATTATGTTGTAGGCTTGCTCCTTCATGCTGTGTGATCTTTGATCTTGAGCCTTTGTTATTGTCTTTTGGCTTCGTTTTTACGTCTGAGATCTTTAAATCTTTATCCTTCAGTCTTGATCGTCTTTACCACCTTACGATCTTGTATCTTGACCAACATGCTCATAATTTGCATCATCTTGAAAGCTTGCTGATAATCTCCCTTAATAGACTTGAAATCTTAAAGGAAGATCTTGTTTATCAGAGTTTGCGAAAGTC
>BQNB010044342.1:0-44947 GCA_026074375.1 Tanacetum coccineum | reverse complement strand
AAAGTATTTTTGGTATGTTTTTAGTCATTTAAGTTTGTTTAGAATGGAAAATGGTATGTGTAATTAAGCACATACCAGCTGTGATGATTTGCCAAAAATTATTCGGGTATTCCAATTCACCAATGATTCATGTTCTAAGAGTTGGACTGGTTACTAATTCACCAGGGTGATGTCATGATTCCACCAAAGGATTAGCTAGCCCAAGAGTGAGTAGCTACTTGGTAAAGGCTTATCAAATCTACTCATGTTGCTGCGGTGGTTCCAAAGTCTGTTGCTGGTTCTAGATTTCCTAAAGGTTCTTCAATGTTTCTGACTTTTGATGTTCAAGTTCAACAAGGCTACGATGACTGCAAACTATATGGTTCTAAGAATGAAGACTAATCTGCTTGACACAATATCTGCCTCGTTGTTAGTTTCTTGAAGGTGTTCTTATGAAAAATAAAGATGCTGCTTCCTCTAGAGACATTCAGCTGAAATGTGCAGAATTTTCAAGTATTCAAGTCAAGACTCAAGCAGATTGGATGTTGCTGCAAAGTTCATATTTCAATCCTCAAGGTTCAAGACTGAAGATCTGATGCAGGCCCAAGTATTGAAGAACGGGCTATTTTATTTCTGGAGGCCCAAGATCGTGTGAAGAAAGACCCTTTTTCTACTTAGTAGTATGTACTGGCAGTATTAGTTCCTGCTAGTAAGGTGAATTCGCTAATTAGTATACGTATATATAAAACCCAACGCCCAGCAAATCTCAACCGAAGCCCTTTGACCAAGGCAACATGTACAAAATCTACACAAAGAGACTACATATATAAAGAATCCATAATAAAAAAGATTCCGGAAGAGGATATTCCCGGGGTCGTATGTCCCAACGAGAGGCAGCAATTTGAAAAGTATCCTGGTTGATGAGAAATTTGAATGATTGAGAAAATATAGAAGGAAACACTGATATGCTTAAAACCAAAATTAATTAAATAAAATCTAATTTATTCTAGCGGGAAACAACAATAGGAAATAGGGATCTTACAACTACGGGAAACAAATATTAGTTAATAAAGGAAATCCCTAAAATTAAATCAAAATTAAATACGGGGAATAGAATAAGGATACGGGAAACCTAATATATAAAATTAAGAAAAAAAAATGCTAAATTAAATAAAAAAGTTGCAAAATTATAATTTCTAATTAAATTATTTTGCAAATAAAAAAAACTAGAATAAAACGGAGGTCGTTGAAAGCAAAACGAAACAAAAGCGTAAAACGCACTCAGACAAAACGGGTCTAAGACTGAATTTTTATGAAAAATAAACCTATACTAAATTTTAATATTTTTCCTAGACACTAAAAGACAAAAAGAAAATTTTATAAAAAACGGAACAATATTTTTTTTATTAATTTTCCGATTTATTTTATGATTCTCTAATATTAATTAAATTAACAAAAATAAACATTTTACTAAAAAAACCCTAACATTTTTCATTTATATTTTTCAAAAATAACTAGATTATACAATGAAAATTAATGCAAAAAGAATTATTAATTTTTCAACTTATTTTTCTATTTTATATGATTTCTTATACGAAAAAAGTAATAACTAAAATCTACTTTAATTCCTAGAAAATTAACAAATTTATAACTGGAAAAAATATCGAAAAATAGCTTTTTATAAACTACAAAGGTGCAGGAAAATTATGGAACCAAAAGCCCCTTAAATTCTAAACGCAAATTGAACCCTAATTTGGCTAATTAAACTTAAGAACCCTAATAACTAAAACTAAAACCAAATATTAACCTAATTATTTTCTTAGAAAAGACAGGGTGCAAACTTGTAAAGTAAAGACAAGGTAGGCGGGGTTAACTTGTACAATTTATACACCAAAAGGAGAAAACGGTACCCCTAGACTTTAAGAAAAGTACAAAACCGCCCTTGCAATTTCAGTCTTATTAATGGCTTATTAAATTTTGAGAATTAGCAAAAACTTAAAACTACAAAGTTGTTAACAGCTTATTCTTAACAACTTTAATAAGGCACATTGACTTTTTGAACAAAAAGAATAAGCTAGGAAATAAGCTGTAAGTCTTCTGTCACAGAAACAAGGCTTTTTAGAGAGCCTTTTTAGATTTTTGTGCTTAAAAGCGCTTATACTTGATGACGCTAAAACTAAAGTTGCTTATTCTATTAAGATTGCATGGAAAGGATTAAAACACGTCAAAAATTTACCTAGAGTTAACAAGATTAGAAAGAAAATTAAGATGGAAAAATGCTAAGTTTTGATGAAACTGTTTTTGAGCTTTTTAAGAATAAGCTAACAAGCTTATTTTTGGACCCTATAAGCTGAACTTTTGAAAATAAGCTAACCTACTTATCTAAACACAAACCTAGGTAAAAGATTTAGTAAAACTATACAAGAATTAAGAAGCTTCAAGTGGAAACATGGCAATAATGTGAGCCTTTGGGCATGCTGGTGCAATGTGCAATAACCAAGCATGCAGCAAAAATTTTTGAGTTTTAACACTTCACTAAGTGATCCTAAGTGAACACTAACAACCTTGAACTCTAAATTGCTCTTAAATGCCTAAAACCTAAACCTCTTTTAGCTAATATTGCCCTGGTGCTGGCATGAAACTTATACGCTCTTACACTTTATATTAATTATAACTGCTAATTCTTAAAACATATTATAAAACCTTGATATCAAAACAACCCCTAATACCATAGTATTAAAAGAATTGATAAGTGTAGATACTTTAAGAGTCAACTACAGGCAAATCCAAACCACCCCTTAACTAAACTGTCCAACTTTGTTGCACTAAAACGCAAATTACAAGCAAAAACTCTAAATCTTAATTTATCAACACCTAGTTAATATGACCTACTAGAGCTGTATAAGCATAAAACTATAGCTTAAAGTAAAAATAAGCTATCTTTCTCAGTGCGGTCTTAATGTTTAACCTAATGACAGTTGATATTAGCTATGAGAGATTTAAGAAGATCTATCAAATGACAGCTCAAACAGAATAAAACAGTAAGGTCTAAACAAACATGATTAACAGAATAAACTTGAATGAAGAGCAATAAACAACTGTATTAAGCTAAAGAATGCTGAAGTTTAAACCCTTTTTATTAGAGATAGAAACAATTACACATAAACTGTTTAAATGGAACTAGATTACAATAACTTGCTCAAAGAAAACCTTATAAACTATTTAAACTAAAAAACAACATAGAAAATGTGGTGTGTTATTGTTCGGCTTGAGGGTTTTCCCCCCCTTTGCTCTTTTATACATGTCCCAAGAGGACTTGTTGGTCTTACCACTTGGGCTTGTTGTGTGATAGAGAGCAATCCCATCACTCCTAAGCCTTCCTTGGCCTTGTTACAATCCAGCCATTGATGGGGCTTCGGGTTGATTGACATGCCCAAGTGGCATGAGTACTAGTGGCAGGGCCAGTGGGGAATGTGGGGAGTAGGGGGGGAGGTGAGGGGTGAGCTGTGCACGTACAATACGCAGTGGTTGGAGCGCAGTGAAACCGAGGACATGGGGTGGTAAGGTTTAGGCGGAAGTTGGTTCGCCAGGGGTGGGATTAGCAGGGTATTAAACGAAATGATTGGAAAAAGATTGCCACAATTGGCCCCTCTTTCTTTCTTTCTCTTGTCATTTTTATTTAGCCGATTTTAGTTATAAAAGAAGTTTGGAAAATAACAGAATTGGTCCCTCTGTTTTTTTATAACAAAAGAATAAAGAGGTTTGGTAATATTGCAAAAATGGTCCCTGCGTTTATAACTAATAAAAGAGAAAAAGGGGTTTTGGTAATTAGGCAAAACCCGCCCATTTGTGTTTTTATAAACCTATTTTTCTTACACAAACAACTTTCAAAACTTGGCAATTTGAGGCCCTTTTTCTTTATTTTTTCATTTTTAATATAAAACAACGGTTTACTAAATTACATATATGGTCCTTTGTGTTTTAAACAAAAAAGTAGATATTGGGCTTTGTTGGGCTTGGGCTTGTATTGGGGCCCACTGGTTGTGGGTTTGTGCCCGAATAAGGTTTAGGTCTGGGTATTATTGGGCTTTTTCAGCCAAAAAGTTATGAGTGGGTTTTGTGAGTACAATGGTCTGAGCATTGAGCTAGTACCTGGGCTAGGAGAATTGGGCCTCAAAGTCTTGGTCAATATGCACACAAATTGGGCAAGTGTGAAATTGATTGCGGCCCATTTGGATCTATACACAGTTCTACAAGATATACCTATGGGCTTTTCCCGGCCCATCAGATGGGTAAAGAGATTGCATCCAATATGTAAATTCTTCCGCTGCCGGCCGCCGGTTTTGCCCTGCTGATTCTTCAGTATTGACTCTGACTTTGAGTCATTTTTGGACTTTGGCCTGGGATTTTGGGGAGCACAGTCTTTTCCATTCCATGCTCAGAATTATTGTGACATTTTTGCTTGTTTTTCTTCTTTTATGATGATATCCACATTCCTGCACAATACAAGAATGCACAACAAACCTATATTTCTGGCAGGTTTTTTTGGTCTGTTTTAGGTCATATATAAGCTCGTTATATTAGAGGTAAAAGAAAATGTGTAGATTAAAGCACTTATCAAATCCCCCAAACTCAGGTATTGAGTGTCCACACACAATGTTTATCGAAGTAACACGTAAGCCCCGTTATTCCACCATATTTCTAAATTTACACTAACAACCACTAATATTTTTGGATTTTTCTACATTTTTTAACAAGTAAATTGTCTTTCTTATATTTATAATAATATACAAGGGATCATAAATGAGAAGCGCCCGTAGCGATGACTCTACGGATGTCCCTGACGATAAATTCATCGTCCTTGAGTTTTCATCAGTTCCACGCAAGCACTTACAACAAGATCACTTACGATATAAGTTGTAAGAGATGTTATCCCTCCTACTTATGACTGTGACTTGTTTATCACTCCCAACATGGATATTACGATTGAATGTGAGTAATCATTTAATTTAACCATAGACCAACTTATTATCATAGTCATAATGTCAAGATGAATCATGAACTCAAAGCAACACTTAATAATGACTACTTCGTACTTGATTTACGCGATTTAAACATTAGAACTTTTGCAACATTTTCAACATCATAATCATAAGTTCTTAAAGCTAGGAATGCGTTGCTTAGTTTGAACCCCTACCTCGTGGTTAGTGGAGTAGCGGAATATCACGACCAACGACCGGTGTTCTTAGTTTGGAAAACCCACCCCGTTGCTAGCGTAGTGGATATCACATCACCACCATATATACCTAATATGGCTAAGTATTGGTGTATCTTAGTTTGAACCCCTTCACCTAGACCTTTCTTCCAATGAGAGATCATCACGACACCCCAAATCCTAGAATGCAAAGACGACTAGATTTGAACCCCCACCTCGTGGTTAACGGAGTGGGATATCACACACATCTTTTACTTGCTCCATTAATAACCCCTGCATGCTTCAATTCTGCAAAATTTACAATTATTCACGCATTTTTGCATTCCTTTCAATCATGCTTTCTTTGGCATTTAATCTATTAAATCCCTACCAAATACTTCTTTGGAAACTCCAGAAAACAAATTTGAAGCTTTTCTGAAAACCTCGATTGACTTAGTTGAATTAAATGAGTACGTATGATTAGAGTGGATTAGAATTCACGGAGAGAAAACACAAGTTACTTAGTAATAAAGTTTTTAGAAGAATTCTTAGCTTAGCACATTAACTTATATTAACTCTATCATATCTCGTATCTCACATTTTTAAAAATTCAAGCTATAAAGTCCGTGAAAGCTTGGCCTAAAGGAACTAGCTAGGGCTCACACGCCCGATCACGTCAAAAATTATTCTTAATCTACCCAACAGAAAGCAAAACTGCGACAAAACATTATTATATGTTTGAAAATTTTAATTTTTCATTTTTTTAGGTATTTGGTGTAAAAACGGTTTACGAGGTAATAATGCTGCAGGAACAATCACAACGAAGATACCCCCCCCCAACCGAGAACTCAACATCGTCCTCGATCTTTTGAAGGGACTACCTTAATCTAAGGCCATTATTGATGAGGTATGCCAAAAGATAAAACGTTAGTCGATAAAGATCTAGGAAACGAGATTCCAATGAAGCAGAAGGATAGTGAAACTCTGATGAATAGACAAAACTGAGAGTCCTTCACAATCCGGGCAAATCCTGGACAATAACAAACAACATGGAGAACACGTTCCATGGAAAAGACAAGCTTTAACTTACACAACAACAACACTTATTACAACTACGGATAAGCATGGGGTGCTCCCACGAAGCGCTTGTTTGAGGGGTCCCTGGATGCTTGACCCATCACAAGGATTTATTGCTCCATGAGTGAAACAAGTGAACTTACAATATCATCATCGGACTTTCATTCAAGTGACTACGATAATATTGAATTCATGAAATTTCCACTCCGATGCGATACATCCGCTAGCAGACTGATACTGTGTTTGCAATGCCGGGATCAAATATGGTGTCTTCCATCCCCACAGGGAGAGAAGATACAGGTGAGAATAATAGGAAAAGAAAAAAATGGGAGCAAAGATCCCATACAACAAAATAAGCTGAAAATGGATTCACTAGAAGATAGACATCTAACTCAAGGTGTCAAAATATTAAGCCCAAGAACTCGTTGGGTTCTCTTATTTAGGAAAATAATTCCCACCACATCCATTGTGAAATTGCCCAGTTCCCGGGCTCAATTCCTTTACAGAAACAACATACTCTGGTTGAGATAAATTTGAGCGAGTTCATCGGTGAACATCTCATTAAGAAAGTCACTCCTATCGGCCAAGAGGAAACTGATGGCATTCCGAAAGATCAAGATACACGAATCATATAGAGAAAAATCTACAATGAGTATGTACTGCCACGACACCTTCTCTTTGAAATAGATCGTTATCAATGTAGAAACGCTTTATAATCCGAAGAGATAAATCAGAATGGTATTGGGACCTGCCACTAAACTAATCTCTTTCCAAATTAAAGTAGAAAATTACCGATTCGGGCAAAGAATTATCAAAGGTTTATCTCCTCCAAGAAAAGGTATGAAAAGTGGATGTAGACTTGGTCAAAACAACGAAGATGAACGGACTTATCTTTTAATGCTTCGATTTTAGCAACAAGACGATTGAACATTTAACAAATTTATTCACGAAGGGTATCGTCTGTGATTAAAAGAAGTCATCCACAACCTTTCCAACATCTGGCATAACAATCTCCATCACCTTCGACTAACTGCACAAATTAGGAGGGTGATGCCTCAACATATCTCGACATCGTTACTAGAGAAGGAATCTTCATCCGTCGAAGTAGAATCAACTTAGAACAGAGAAAATCCTCAGATTGATCTTTTGAATGTCAAGAGGCGGAGAATTGTCATGATAAGGCACATCACACACTTGGAACACCTTCGACTCACTTGGGATTGGACAAAGGAATTCAACACTAACTTTATAATTCGTCCGATTCCGTTGCCGAAATTGTGTCAGATAGCTCCTCTCCATAAGTAGAGAGTTTACGGGCTCCTCGTTTGATTCAGGTGTGATTGCAATGTGTTCATCCTCGTCATCCACATCATCACAGTAGACGAGAGGGCGATTCCAACCGGAGTATGATGTACACAGAAGCTCGTCACTTATGATTTGTCACATCTTGAACAAAGTTTGCTAAAGCAATACTCTTGCACTGCCTCGGATTTGGCGTGGCTTTAACTTCAAAAAAAGTTGTCCCCAAGCTTGCAATAAGAACCATAGCATTTTCCCAAAAGAGATACGATTAAACTTTGAGAAAGCTTTCAATCGATTCATTAGGTACCTCTTGGCTTGTAAAGCTTCCATACTCATATGGTTGAGGAGGTTATGAGATTGACGGAAAAATTGCGGGGGTTTGAAATGGTGCAAAACCGCAAGAATGCGAGTTATTGACTCCTCGGTTGACATTCAATAGTCCGCATGAGGACCCCTACAATTTATTCACAGCAAAGGTATTATTGCTGTTGAAGGATTATGCAAATCTTAGCGGGCGAAATAAATCAAGGCTGTAATCCGTCTCCTGGATAGATAAACTCGGCGTTGAGGTGGTCGATAGCAAGTGACAATATTAGAGTATCGTGCCCGCAAAATTCACACAGATTTGGTTTAGAGGTGTAGTGTGGGGTGGTGAGAGAAACTTGGAGATTGATCAAAAGAGTACGGAATTGAAAAATCGATTTGATTTCCATTTCCATAATACATACTCAGACAAACTCCATCAATGAACGACAACCGCACTGTTGGCACGTCACAATAACCAATACATGAGTATCCCGTCGTTGTCCAACCCACACATTCAAAACAGAGATAAAAGACTCCATCAGAATTAAACAAATAAAGGGACAATAAAAGAATTAAACGGTTTAAGAGGAAAAAGAAGATTAATTTTTATTTGTTTTTTCCGAATATTATTAACAACATACTTCACAATTGACAAATCAGATAAGATATCTTAAGCCAAATAATCGATCTTACTTCACGTAGCTCTCAGAATGAAAAACGCACAGGCTGAGTGACGGAGGAGTCGAATAGCGCTTAGCTTATTTCTCCTTTTGGTCGTCAGTTCCTAGGAACAACCCTCCTTAAACCCACTTTATATTTGTCAATCAAACGAGGTTAGGCCAGTGGTATATACGTAAATGGACACACGAAAGGCCAGTTTTAAATCTTTAAGTTCGCTTATTGGGCACTCTTATTCACCGAACTTATATATGATCACTACCTCAGTGTAGAATATTATATTTTGGTGTATTATATCTAAACCAAATAGGTGAATTTTAAATTATTTTAAGTGACAATTTTTTTATATTTTTTATTTTTTTGAGGTTTTTGTTTCATTTTTAATAATGATATGTATTAATAAAAAGAAAAGGAAAACTATATTTTGTGTTTTTTATATGATAATATAAATAATAAGGACAAGTCAGATCAAAGTCGGATAAAAATTCCCCCCCCCCGTTTTTAGCAAATGCCTCCCCGCAGCGGCGCCAAAAATTGAATTCGCGAAATAGTAATACGTATATATAACCAACTCACATGCAAATCTCACCGAATGCCCTTGACAAGGCAAAAGAGTCCAAAATCTACACAAAGAGGATAAATATATAAGAATTCCATAATAAAAAAGATCCGGAAGAGATATTCCCGTCGATATGTCCATCGAGGCTGCAATTGAAAAATTCACCTGTTTGATGAGAATTGAATGATTAAAATATATGCATGGAAACACAGATAAGATTATAACTTAAAATATAATTAATAAAATCTAATTATTCTACGGGAAACAAATATAGAAATAGGGATCTTAAAAACTTAACGGGAAACAAAATTAGTTATAGGCAATCCTAAACTTAAATCAAAAATAAATACGGGAACAAATAAGGAATCGGAAACCTAAATATTAAAAATAAGCAAAATAAATGCTAAATTAAAATTAAAAATCAAAATTCAAAACAAATTAAGTTAAATTGAAAAAAAAACAAAACAAAGAATCAAAACGGAGGTCGATTAGAAAGCAAACGAAAAAGAAACGGTAAAACGCACATCGACAAAACGGGGTGGGGGGTCTAAGACTGAATTTTATGAAAAATAAAGCCTATACAAATATTATATATTATTTCCATAGACACTAAATGACAACAGCAAATTTTAAACAAAGAAAACATATTTTTTTTATAATATTATCTGATTTTTTATGAATTCACTTAAGATTAATAATTAACAACAATAAACTTTTTCTAAAATAAACTAAAATATCTTTTCTTTATTTTCAAAAATACTAGATTAAAAAGACAATTAATGCACAAAGGAATTTTAAATTTGTTCAACAAATATTTATCTATTTTATTATGAATTTTAATAAAAAAAAGTAATAACTAAAATCTACTTAATTCCTAGAAAAACAATTTAACTGGAAAACATATAGAAAAATATAGTTTTTAATAACTACAAAGGTGCAGGAAAATTATTGGAACAAAAGCCCTAATGTCTAAAATCTAATTGAACCCTAATTTGCTAATTAAACTTAAGAACCCTCAATTAAATAAAAACTAAAAATAACAAAAATATCCACCTAATTATATTCTAGAAAAGACATGGTGCCAACATGGAAAGTGAAAGACAAGGGGAGGCGGGTAACTTGTACACTTTTACACTATATAGAAAACGGGGTAACCCTCGTCTTTAATAAAAGTACAAAACAGACCTTGCAATTTCCAGCTTTATTTAGCTTATTAAATTTTGAGAATTAGCCAAAACTTAAAACTACAAAGTTGCTTAACAGCTTATTCTTAACAACTTTAATAAAGGCACTTTGGACTTTTGACAAAAGAATAAGTCTAGGAACTAAGCTGTAAGTTTGCTGTCACAGAAACTAGGCTTTAGAGAGCTTTTTTAGATTTTTGCTTATAAAGAGCTTAAAACTTGATGAAAGCTAAAACTAAAAGATGCATTATTCCTAGCTATAAAGATGTGCTTGAAAAGGATTTACACTAAAATTTACCTAAGTTAAAAGATTAGCAAGAAAATTAGATGGAACAAATGCTAAGCTATTATTGTTTTTATTTTTTTTTTTTTTTTATAATTTTTTTTTTTGATGAAACTAGTTTTTGAGTTTTTTAAGAATAATCTAGAACAACTTATTTTTCTGGACCCTATAAGCTGAACTTTTGAAAATAAGCTAACCTACTTATCTAACCTCAACCTAGCTAAAAGGATTTGTATAATCTAAAAGGAAAAGAGAAGCTTCAAAGTGTAAATATGGCAAATATAAGCTGATGTGCATTTGGGCATTGGCTGGTGCAATGTGCAAGTACACAATATGTCAGGCAAAAATTTTTGTAGTTTTAAACACTTCCACTACGATGGATCCTAAGTGAACACTAACAACCTTGAACTCTAAATTGCTCTTAAATGCCTAAAACCTAAACCTCTTTTAGCTAAAACTGCCCTGGTGCTGGCATGAAACTTATAAGCTCTAAACTTAATTTTAACTTTCGAATTCTTAAAACTTATTTAAAACTGTGATATCTAACCTAAATACAATTGTATGAAAAGACTTGATAGAGTGAAGTTGACTTTAAGAGTCAACTACAGGCTAAACCAAACACTCCTTACACTAAAACTGTCAAACTTTGTTGCACTTAAAACAGCTATTTAGAAAGCTAAAACTCCTAATCTTTTATCTACACCTAGTTAATATGACCTAAAGAGCTTCAAGCTATACAACTTATAGCTTATAAGTAAAAAATAAGCTACTTTCCAGTAGCCTATGTTTATACCAATGACAGTTTATAGCTATAGAGCTTTAAGGAAGATCTATCAATGAAAGCTCAAAACCAGATAAAAGTAAGGTCTGAAAAAAACATGATTAAGGCAGGAATAAACTTGACTGAAGAGCAATAAACAACGATTAAGCTAAATATTGCTTGAAATGAAACCCTTTTTATTAGAATAGAAAAAAGTACACATACACTTGTTTAAATGAACTGAGTTTACAATATTGCTTCAAAGAAAACACTTAATATTAAAATATTTAAACTCAAAAAAACATAGTACATGGGTGTGTTTTGTTCGGCTTGTCTTTGCTCTTTTTACAAGTCCCAAGAGACTTGTTGGTCTTCACTTGGTCTTGTTGTGATAGTAAGAGCAATCCCAGCAATCCTACTTCCTTGGCCTTGTTATACATCTCAGCCAATTGATGGGGCTTCGGGTTGAGTGAATCCCAAGTGGGCATGGGTTATAGGGGCAGGGCAAGTGGGGAAAGGTGAGGGGTGAGCTGTGAATGTACAATAGGAGGTGGTTTGGCAGTGAAACCGTGGGAAATGGGGTGGTATGGTTTTGGCGGGAAGTGGGGGACTCGACAGGGTGGGATGCAGGGTTTAAAACGCAATGTTAGAAAACGATGCAACAATGGCCCTCTTTCTATCTTTTCCGCTTGATCATTTTTAATTTAGCCGCATTAGATAATAAAAGAAGATTGTAAAATCACAGCAATTGGTTCCCTCTTTTTTTTAATACCAACAGAAAAAAGAGTTTGAATAATGCAAAACATGGTCCCTGCGTTTCAACCACCCACACAGAAAAAAGGGGTTTTGGTTAATTGCCAAACCAGCCCTAGTGATATTAATTATCCTATTTATCTTAAAAAAACACCTTTCAACAACGGCAAATTTTGGCCCTTTTTCTTTATTTTTTCATTTTATAATTATAAAACCAGGTTTACTAAATTACATTATGGTCCATTGTGTTTTATAAAAAAGTAGTTTATAGGGCTTTTGTTGGGCATTGGGGCTATGTAATGGACCCACTGGGTTATGGATTTGGCCCAAAAGGGTTTAGGAGTTTATTGGGCTATTCAAGCCCAATCAGGGTCTGAAGTGGGTTTTGTGTGTACAAAGGCCTGAGATTGGCTGTAACGGGCTAGGAATGGGCCTTTCAAAGTCTTCACCCATCTTTGTCCATTGCACACCAATAACTTTTGTTTTTGGCATAACTTTCGGCCCGTTTCAGTTTCATTTTCCTATTTAAGTATTGTACTAAGCATCTGGCTATTCAGTTCCAAAATATATGAAAAGTTCATTTTTGGCAGTTTTGTCAAGAATTTGCCTAACTATCGGTATTCCTCTCGAATCAACGATAATTAGAAGAATTGTTTCTGGGTATTCGTAGAATCAACAGATCCAATTAGTTATCCTGTTTAACACACTACATCAAGATCTATCTAGAAACTGGAAATTAACATAGTCAAATTCCAGTTTAGGGGAGGATTGCTAGGAATAATTGTAATACTTAGTTTCTACTAGTAGGTATGTAGTTCCTACTGGTAGAGTAGTAGTTCCTACTGGCAGGTATGTAGTTCCTGCTGGTAATGTTATTATCATAGTTAGTCCTGGTAGGCTAAGTCTAGTTGCTACTGGTAGAGTACTTAGTCCTGGAAGAGTCAAATAGTTATTCCAAGATAAGGTTTTAGTTAGTTAGAGATGAGGATATGCATGAGCTAAATTAGGAAGAGTCATGCATATTATTCTCACGTGTTTTTAGTAGATGCCGATTAGGGTTTCACCACTACAAATAGAACCCACGGCTTAGGGAAATAGATAGATCCATAATACACAATTCTCCTTGTTCGTTAATAGAAATCCATAGAAGGATCTTTTAGTGTTTTTAGTAGATGGTGAAACCCTAATCGTCTAATTTAAAGATACTTATAACTATTTTCCCTTCAAGTGTCAACTGATTTTTCTGAAGAACTCTCTTTTGTTTTTCCAAAGTTTTAACTTATAAGCTTGAACTTGTATAAAATATTCATTATTTTGTTCATTAAGTTCATTATGCTGCTTTTGAAGTTCATTATACTTATTCTAGATCTAAGATCCTTAAAACCTCACAACCAATCACCTCTCTACACCTTAAAATGGCAGGATCTGACAATGAAACGTGATGCCTAGTGTTCATAGTGAGCCACCATTTGCTCAACAATACAAAACATTCAACCTCAAATCATTTACAGACTGACTCAAACAACAATGCAAGTTTCCTTATTTGAAGAAGGATGAGTATGAGGTCTGGGCTATGAGATGGAATACAGGATCAAAAATAATGATATAATATCTAAAGGGTGATTCAAAATGGCAACAGCTTGAAACGACTGGAAGGTCATTAAATATCTTCCCCCAACGACAACAATGAACACTTGCTGTTTAGGAGTGTAATCAAAGGCAAGATACTACCATGCTTCAGTCTAATTTCCTGAATGATCATGTGGCTGATTCCATTATATGGATAGCAAGGGATATAAGGATTGCAGACAAAGCTAGGTTTGGTGGAAATGCCGAATCCAAGAAGAGAGAAAGTTATCGCTGAATCAAGAATTTTCAGGATTAGAATTTAGTAAAGGCAATGGATTGCACAAAGGTATGACATATAGCAGAAGATCTAAGTCAGCTTAACCCACTCAAGGCCAAGCCAGAGGAATGCAGTATATAAATCATCAAGTTTACAAAGAGCTTTGACTTCATCATGGTCACAGGTAGCATTTAACCCATGAAAACCAAAGGTGGATAGAAACTTTTTTCATTGATGATTTGTCCTACAAGATAAAGACTCTTGAGGTAGATATCAAAGGATACTCTACTTTTTCCTCAAGCCAATCTGCAGGTCCAAGCCATTCTGCATTTGTTAGTACCACCAGTGCTAGCAAAAAGATGTCATATACAGATAGTCCAAGCTATTCTTCATCTACCTACACTACTCCCTCAAACTCTAAGAGCTGGTGTCATACAATCTGGTATGTAATTGAAGGATGTTCTTCAGATATCTTTTTGTTGCTGATACTGAGGCCAGAACAACACTGACTTAATGAAGATTTTGAACAGATAGAAAAATTGGGAACTGGAGGAGATGTACTTGAAATGGCCAAATGGCATGCTTCAGGTTTAGAGTACCAAAGTTGAGCTGAAAGCTGGAAGTGAAGATGATTTTGATAAGAAGGAATCTGATAGGTTCAACAAAAAGAAGGTCAGATGAAATCAGCGGTGAGCGATCGGGAGAAGAGGGCCCACAGAGTGCCAGAGAAAGCGCAGTTGTGGTCAGACGGGAGTGGGTGGGGAGATGTAGAAGGGAGGACCAATGCGAGGGGGACATGCTATTCCTCGAAGGGTGCGCGCGTGGAGGTACAGTGCGTAGAGAGGGGAGAGGAGATGGTGGGGGTGGGCGAGTAAGAAGGGGGAGAGCGCAAGGGGGGCGGGGCCTTAGTGATCACGGAGTGGAGGCGGAAGGCAGGTGTGTTGATAGATCGGGAGGATGTGAGTCTGGCTGGGGTGGCACGCTCGAAGTGGTGAGTGCATAGTGGATGAGGAGAGCGAGCAGTAGTGTAAGTGAGTGACTGACTATTGTGCTACCGAGGGAAGTCAGAGGTTGGGTATGTGAGGGGTTCCACACCTAAATAGGGCAAGTCTCAGCTTTAGTAACTAAGTGAGGATGATAAGGCTGACAGGGATTTGAGAGACTATATACTATGACTGTTCGTAGACAAGTATGTAGCGTTCTGGTGACTCGTGAGGAGGATGGAATCAGGTGGCTATCTTCTTTATGATGACACTTTCGGACAACATGTGATCTTGTGGGGGGGGGGTGTATGGGGGTGTGTTGGATCTAAGAGCACGAGATGTAGATATGTACTGCAAGGCAGTCGGGTATACATAACAAGGAGTTAGATAGCAGAGGGGAGGGAGTTAAGAGATTGCTTGACGATGTAAGTGCAATTTGTTGTTGCGTCAGCGGCCGACTAGATTACTGATAGCGCGAATGCACTCACTAGGACATGATCACTATAAGTGAATTGTCACCAGCTATATCGCAAGGTTGGGGGATCGATGGAACTTAGCGAGTCTACACAGGGACTGTCTGCACCAAATCGAGCAGGCTATTCATAATCAACAACTTCTCTAAGTGGTATGTGACACATAATTCTTATATACAGTCTTACCTACTAGCAATCACTCAGTCAGCAATAAGAACTCCATCATTCAAATGATCACATATACAGAACTGAGACATATTATTTCTAATCCAAGATGTCTCGTCTATGCTTAATCAGAACTCTCAGCTGACAAACATCTAGAAAGACACAGAAAATAGAGAGGTAGTTCTCTCATTGCGACACACAGAAGATATACACATCTGACTACTTCGCCGGACATATATAGGGCATAGCTTTATCTACTACATGGAACTGAACTAATACAACTGAGCAGTCTGAGCGAAACAGACTTATACTAAGAAAGATTTACAAAAGCATTAACACTTAGATAGACTATTGCTGTGGTGTACAAGAGAGAGAGAGGGAGGGGAGTGGAGTGACAAACCTTACATTAACAAACGCGAGAAATTACACATTGAACATCAGAAATTATAATGTACTTTGTACATCATTTGAGAAAATGCGTGATAAGCGATGACTCTGCTTACGACAAAAAACAGTGTAGTCTTCAGGATATTAATAATAAGCGAATCATAGTTACTCATAGTCTAGATTAAAGTAGACTCATTAGCATCAGGGAGATGAACGTTCGGGGTTAGTCATAGTCTCTAGTAGTATTGGGTACACACAGGAACCGTTAGGTAGTAAAAATGATAGGAGCACCACTAGCTGAGCCATCTTTTTCTCTAATATAACTGGTATTGAGCCCACTACAACGTCTGAAAAAATCTGTGAATGTAAAGATTGTGCCTCACACCCTCTTTCTGGTCTCGACATAGGCTTATTGCAAACGCACTGATAGGTATCGCTCTATCAAGTATCTATGCGTATTAGACCTCCACCTGGACTTAATCATGACCGCAAACTATTACTTATCTGCCGTCATATCAAGTATCACTCAATTGACCTTTGGGTCTGACATCACAAACAAATGTTTGTTGATGTATTATCTTTCTAGTTCTCTATTCCTCTATCTATTTAATGGGGGGCGGGGGGCTTGATTGTGGGGGGGGGGGGGGGGGGGGGGGGGGGGGGGGGGGGGGGGGGGGGGGGGGGTTTTTTGTTAAAAAAAAAAATTTCTTTTAATTAAAAAAAAAAAAAAAAAAAAAAAAAATTTTCTTTTTTGCGGGTTTTTAAAAAAAAAATAAAATTTTTATTGTTTCTTTAAAAAATAATTGTAAATTTTTTTTTTTTTTTTCTAATTGTCTCTTGTAACTCTATGTAGACATAAGCTACAAGTTTAGACAAGTACGTTACTATCAAGTCGTCCAAGCCTGACTAGAATAGACATTGTCCTGATCTCAGATGAGACATTATAATAGGTCAAATCCCAAATGACCTAGATCCCAATCGTCCATACTACATCATACACAAGCCTCCCAGCTCCGACTTCTCCCCACCCCTCTCACTCCGAGTTGCTGTCAAACTCTTCAGCAGCTCTCGTATCCAGATCAAATGCAGATCAGAGTGAAACGCTGGAGAGTCCTGTGAGCTCTCAATCGTATCTACGAGAGAGTCATACCCTATCTAGAAGAGTGAACCGCACTTAGTGAGATTCAGAGATTTCCAACTGCTATGATTGTCGACTACCAATCTCCAAGTACATCACGCTATTGGACATAGTGAATAGAATCAGAGCAACTTATCACTCTACAGTATCTTCTCGTATATAAGATATGGATAGTCTCTACTTTGTTAATAATAATGAGCAGAACCACTCATTCCTATAGAGGAACTTCCTTCAATGAATTAAGCACTGATGTTTAAATACAGTTATAGTAGGATCTTAATGAGTAGCGATGTGGCGTAATTGATTAATTAGCGAGATTAAATTTAAATGATTTATACCTCATCTTGTATTAAGGATATCAAGGTGTATGTTTTAGTAGTAGTGGTAGTAGAAAAAAAAGATAACAAAAAACTCAAATCTATAAGAACGACCAAAGTGATATAGTATGATTGGTAATTTATGAGAGGTAGTCTCACTGGAATCCGGCGTCACTAATAAGTAGATAGTTGAAGAGAGTAATGGCTGATCAAGAAGATCAGTATTGTCCCACGGTACAGTTAGTAGGAATCTATACTAATAGCACTCGAAGCAAATGCATATCAGAGTATCTACCATCTCCCTAGAGTTAGATACCACTATAACCTTTAGTACTCCTACTGGCAAAGTAAACACCATAAGTGCACTGCCTAGCACCAGGTTCCAATTTAGTAAGGGTTTACAGAGGCGCGTGCGACACTAACGAGGGCTGTAGCGGTCTATACTGTGCTACAAGTCCTCAACATACACTAGACAAGCAGGAAGGTGCCTGCCACCATTCCTCAACCATCGTAGTGACAAACATATCGTGTCTCTGGAGATCCGGCAAGTTTCCTACAGCTGATACGCCTAGTGATCACACCTTCATTCTCAACAATAGTTCACTAACTATACAAGAGTGTTCGGTGGCTATTAATATTCAGACTTCATCCAGACAATAGACCTCTACATAGCCCTCCGAAATGAGTATTTTTTAAATCAAGTACCTATACAGAACACAAACAATGAGGTCTTGAGTGAGTATGTCGAGAATCTGTGCTAGCACCATGACCATACCTGCAATATTCGCGTATCCTCTTATAATGTCAAGAGTTGTTGATCCATTCTGGAATAAGCGTGACATAGGACGAGAAGGTCTATATACTGGGCATCGTTACACAGCGCACATTACAGCAGACAGGTAGATTTCTGTCCTTTACTATCATGCATACACATGCATACAGCCTAAATACTAGGTCAGATCACATACTGCGAGTAGCCATAAGGACCCAAGTCTAGTAAATGAGTCTCTAGGAGGTCCACACTCTTACCGATCAAGGGATCTACCTTACTATTCACATGCCTATCATAAGCTTGACTGAGCCGACCAAAGATCACTTAATCTGGCATTAGTGGCTCCAAGACCCTCTGTAAGGGATCACTAACTTTTTGACCGCCTGGCATGTTGATATACATAGAATGTAAGGATGACAAGTCCCGATACTTCCAAGGAATGCTAGGACTGTATGACAGGGGTATCACTTTCAGATAAAGTGGTTAAGATTATAAAACGTACGATAGATCATGACGGACGGAAATAGATGACTATTTTGAAAGAACGTGGTGCAGTGAACATGTGTCAGGAGATACCTTTCCAGCTGAGGAAAAGGGTACTAGATCATATCATAAGCAGGTGTGCTCCAGACACAGGTTCAGTGTTGAATAAACTACAGTACTAACTATGGACTAGAATCATGAACTCCCGCACACATGGTATCTATATCGATGTTAAAGTCGTCCATACCCTCCCCATGCTTGCAACATGTTGTGAGCTCTGAGCAAGCAATGATATAGCCAGCGTCTCTCTTAGTCACTCACCATGCACCCTGCATATTGTCGTTGATCTGTGCATTATCCAAGAGAACTATACAGAGTATTCCAACACATATACACAGACGTCTAGTAGTGTGTCACTTGTAGCTGAGTTCCAAGGTACAACATCCTCATAGCTGCTCCAATATGCAAACGTCATGGTGAACTTGTAAACATCTAGGGATCTCACGTCAACGCGAGAGACGTTATACTTCTTGTAGGCATACTGCTTTACCAGTTGGCAAACTTAAGATCACATCTAGTTCATGTCCACTAGGGGTAATATCTTGTGGCGAATGGCTTATGATGTTGTTAGGGGCAAAGGAAGGGTTCCTACGTAGAACTGATATGAATACTGATGACAAATGATGAAACGCACATATGGTACGGAGATGGAAGGATCATGTGATGTATAACTGAGGACTAAATTAACACTGCACACTAAACTTATTGCATAGAAGTGACTGAACTACATACAGTTCAAAACACAAGAAAAACAACTATACACATTATTCTTTTTTCCGTACATACCTGTGTATCGCATAGTTAGTAAAGCCGCTTCACCAGCAACACAACAGCTCGTGCGTTTAGTAAGGCCATGTACATGCTAAAATAGGACAGAGCTTCACATTCTACATAGCCGCCTTTCTCAATGATAGCATTTAGACCATGGAACTGCTTATCTATAGTGCGTCCTAAATTCATCTGAGAGTTCGCATTTCAGAGCACATTTCACATTGACCTATAAATATGGACGCTACTTTGCGCTCCTAGCTCACGATCAACTAGATCGATAGTCATGCATGGATCTTCTGTCATGAAACGTGATTTTCTCTGCCTTTTTAGCGAACTCACTAACTGAGTAGACTATAGCCTAGTGCTTCTATGCTTGGCGTTAATGACTTCTCTCTTTATATTGTAAACTATGTCTAGGATAAGCGGCAGACTACTAGAATCCATATCCTTAAGCTCAAAGGTACTAATCTGCTATTAAGTACTTGTTATAATAGGTACCAGTTGAGTTTCTCAAACAATGGCTCAATCCATAGCTATATTAGAGATCATACAATGAGTATGCGATAGACAGAGGAATTAACAGCGAGTGGAACTACGTATAAGCTCAGAATTGAACTCCTATCAGCAGTCATAAAGTAGGGGATAATAGCATGTGGATGTAGGTTAAAGATATAGTAACCCAAACATCCACACAGCAAAGGCGCTGTAGAGAGCTATGCTTGGAGCATGAAACGGAAAAGTCACTAGAACCTTACCTACTATCGATTTGGCACGTCTAGCGAGCTATTAAGATTACTGGCGCTGTGACTTCACAAGTGTACGTTCTACGACACATGAGTTTAGTTGTGATCTGTAAAGCTTATGTACACGATCACTAATACAAGCATTGTCTCACTGTCATGCCTGAATCATTACAAGAGTCTTGACGTCTAGGACGAATAGCTACTCCTTCAGTACATAGGAATCGACATCAGCCTCTAATACGCCTTATTGGGACTGTCTCTCTACAGCATCCGAGATACATTCCTTCTACTAGATCACGACTCAAGTGATTCTATAAATAGCCCGTAATGTGGGATATCAGTGCGTTGACCGCCTAAGGTCTCTAAATGCAAGGCTAACGACTTGAATCATGTAGTGGATACTCTCTGGTCATCAAGGTAATAGGCAGGCTCGTACATAGAGGAGTGTAGCTAATAATGTGCTCTAGAGACAATACTCAGTGCAAGTAATAGACCTAGACGACTAATGAAGTGTGCTGAGGTTAATGCTTGGACCTGGAGATCAAACACCAGATAAGTGAATACAAGAGAATGCACACTGTAGGGAATACATGACTATGAATCGTCTTATTGTTATCGATTGAGGACCTCGATTAATTTCTGAAACTCACATAATCGTTAAAGCAGAATATCATCGAAGCAGTGGATGAAAAAACGGGCGTAATCCATATCTGCAGCGAACTCAGCAGTAATGTTACAGTCAATATCAACATTAGCGATTAGACCACTGACAGGTGAAAACACGTACATCAGCCATGATTCGCGAGCTTAGCGAACTCTAAGATGATGCATACAAGTCAACCACAACCGCTCCCATGGTATCATCATGCTAACGCATGCAATCGAGTTCATGTCACATCTACGAATCGTCGAATCGACAACCAAGTCATAGCAAATGTCCCGTTGCTTAGTCGAGGCACGATGACACGGAAAAGACAATAGAATGAAATGCTTTGATGATGTATAAAAGGGACAATGATGACTTGTTCATCACATTCTAAGTGCTGAATAGCATCCATGTATAACCTGCAGGTAACGATATAAGCTATCTGTGTTCCTGCAGATTGGGGTGTGTTATCAAATGGGTTAATCACGTTTGTAGCTAACAGTATTAGGGGCCGGAGGGTGGGGGAGGTTGTGGAATGGTGTGGGGGTGTTGGGGGTGCGTGGGGTGGTGCGGGGGGGGTGGGGGGGGGGGGGGGGGGTGGCGGGAGGGAGGGAGGGGGGGAGGGGGTACGCGGATGGGGTCAGGGGGACCAGACATTCAACTTCTCGTCTAGCAATAACGGATTTTTTACCTCAAGATACACAAAAAAGACAACTCCTTAACGGGAGGAGTCATCATTCGGAGGTATACGTGCTGGGGGGGTTTGGGGGGTGATAGATGTGTTGTGGTGGAAGGTAAGAAGGGGAGCGTGTGAGTAAGAGGGGGGGTGTCGGGGGGGGGGGGGGGGGGGGGGGGGGGGGGGGAGGGGGGGGTGGAGGGGGGGGGGGGGGGGTGGGGGGGGGATAGGGGGGGGGGGGGGGGGGGGGGGGGGGGGGGGGGGGGGTGGGAGGGGGGTGTTAATAGAAGCAGCATTTATCTAACATCCCTCGTAAAGATGCAGCATCTTTAGTCATCCTATTGCACTATGGCGAGAGTAAGTCCTGAAGGCAATGTAGGCCTATCAGTCAGCTTTGCGATGCAAAGCTGTACGAAGATAGGAGAGCGTAGCGACTTGTGAGTTGAGGAGATTAGGTTTCACGAAGCTATTACTATGGTTCCTATGCACAGCTTGTAGGAGTATTATACACATTTAATAAGCGCTAAAGGATATTAGATCAATATACGAGGTCAAATACCCATTCCACGAACGGATGAAGCACACACTGATAGCCGATAGGTTTTATATTCTAATGCACTCAAGATCACGTAAGGACTCATCAGTTAATCATCGCAGTCATACAAGGTTACTAGCCGGTGTCTGTATATATGAGGGACGGTGACGATAGCATTCCAATCCACCCTCTATTGTACGACATCTATAACTTACTTGCAGAGTTATCACATCTAAGCTAGATGTAGCCTCAATAGCATGCTCTAGTCCAAAGACATACTGTATAGACTTGACTACTAACTATAGAGTCTAAATGATGTCAACATTCATGTAGTTTCTAGCAATGGGTGGACATCTAATGCTAGCAGCAGAGGTTCTCTACTAATTTTCTTAGCGTTTATACAACTGACTCTTGACTAGGAAGGACACTGGTGTAGACCCACTCTATTTGACTGTGAGGAGTCATCTGCATTATACTAGGGTGTATACTTATTATGTAGGATCTCCATGCTAGTACCTATACCCCTAACTTGACAATCATCTAGATTGTCTTCAAATAATGACATAACCTAGTGCAGAGCATTCTTAATTGCTTTAAAGATCCAAAACTATACGTATGATACGCTAACATTATAGACGTATCTTATTACGGCTCTTAAATCACTACGTTCTAGCTTGTTCAACTGCTATCTATGCTACAAGGGATTCTTTTATATTAATCACTGAAACTCGGCGGGTGAAGTAGCAGATCACCATTTTTGCGCTAATGATAGTATAGGTCACATCCTAGATGATACTGAGTCAAAATTGACTAATACGCCAACATCAACCTCATTCCATTATCTACTACTCTAGACGTCATCAGGTAGATTACACATAATTATCCAAGCAGTTTATTAAAATAAATAATTCTCTCTGGTTCAACCATTGTGACATTCATCATCTATAGCTTGATAAACCTAGCGTTTTGTTCCAACTACAGAAGTTTCTACAACAAGATTAATACAGTCCCTTAAATCTACATAAAAGATTAGGATAGGAGTCAATAGAGGGTCCCTCCTTCCTTTATGTCTAAAAAAAAAGAAAAAAAAAGAAACCCAAAAAAACAAACACCAAAAAAAACCTACCTCAAACCGGCAAAAGTCCATGCCAGTAGAATGGACACCACAAGGCAAGTAATATATATATTGGGAAAATAAAAACTAATGATCTAATAACCTAAGAAAAATTCAGCAAAACTTTAGCATGCAGAGTACAACAGTAATAATACAGCCCAGCCCAACCGGATCAACACCAGTCATTGCGATATATTAGTATTTGATGTACGTGACCCAAAGGGACCCTAAACAGCAATTGCAAAGCACATCATGGATCCTACTATCACAGTCTCATATGTGGGGGGCGGAGGTTGAGGGTAAAGCACATGGGGGGGGAGAGGGGGAGTGACACGGCCGGGGGGAGGACAACACGACAACACAGGTAAGGTCATTCATGAAAAGTTTAAGGGGTAGTCCCTCTAACAAAGTTATCTTTACCATCTGTTCATTGTTTTATAGCTTCACATGCGCCATCCCTCCTCATGCCATTTCCACAATTCATCAACTGAGGCTTTGCCCACAAAACAAGCCGAAATTTACCCTGGGACTGAGATTATTTAAGTTAAGGTGTAAATGAGTATGTTTCCTTGGAACCCTAAGTACCACCAATACTTCATTTGGAAGCGTTGAAGTCCTTGGATAGCTACAAGACAAGTCAGCGTCTGTGAAGGAGAACTCTATTCTTCTTGTCACAAATATGAGGGATGGAGAACAAGTTGAATTGTTGCAGTTCCTTCACATAGTAGACATTTTCAAAATCCAGTGTGGGAGTTCTGATTGTCCCTTTTCTAGTAATCCTACCTTCACCACCTCTAAAAGTCACTTTTCCTCCTTGAAATTCTTGAAAGTCATCCAGTCTTTCCATGTTACCTAGTCATATCTTCTTAGAACAACCACTATCACAGATCCTTCATCTTCAGGCATTCTGAAAAAGGATTTTCATAAATATTAACATGGAAAAGTTAGTGTCTAAAGGGGGACCAAGCCATTTATGACTTGGGTCTGCTCTTGTGGATACTGAAAAAGGTTGTCCATGAATATGTATGAGATCCACTGTTGTTCTTGGGTACCCAGTATAAACCTTTTCTATGTGTTTTCCAAGAACAACCTGCTAAGGGCTTAACAGCAGTTGCCCATCTCACCCCACCAAATTTTTCATATGCAATATAATACATTTGAGAATGTATGGGTGTAAAAGTCTGAAAAATAAAGAACTTGTCGGACAATTTAAATGGGGCATAGTCTTAGCTTACTTTCCGACCAACCAGAGTTTACTGATGGAAATATCCTCTATCATAGGACTGGAAAAGGCCTATTTTTGCCTACTAATAGGAACTGGTGCATGGCACCTTTGGCTTACCAGTAGGAACTGGATGTGGTCTAGCAGGAGGAATGTATACTTTGCCAGTCCTAATAATACAACTTTGGGACAACGATTTTGATGAATAACATTATTCCGACTATTTACGGTCCCACACCATTACCAACATACTTATTTAGCCATATTTGTATCTCATAAAAATCACAATCCTTAATAAGATGAGTACTACTTACCACAATACAAAACCATAACTTTAAAACAGATGAATCATTTTTCCTAAAATGACCTGCCTTTTTTAATAAAAGAACCATTTCTATTACAAGAAGCCTAGAAGTGTTTTTTTTTTCAATTCTTATCAGAACTATTACAAGAGAAACTAGGTAAATCCTGAACAATAATGGGTTCTTGGATAGGTGTCCCAACATTGGACTCAATCTCAGCTTCACTCTCAGATGTGGATACACTGGAAGTTGATGCACAGGAGGTAGAATCATTTGACTTGGGCTCTGAAGATTTGACACTAAATCACTGGAGGCAAATTCATTGTGTTGACCTTTGAAGACTTGTCACTGATTATCACAAGAACAAAGTCCATTAGACACAAAATTAGAGTCAGCCTAAAGGTTTGAGGACTTTATACCATAAGACATTGTGATCATCCAATCGAATGTGATCTGATAGAAGTGTAGTCTCCAGAAAGAGGTGGATGGCAGAGGGGGGGGGGAAAATATATATAAAGTAAAGAAATAAAAAAAATGTGTATTGGAAGGTTTTTGATACGGTCAGACTATAACTTTGGCAAACCTATGGAAAAAAGGTCTACCTACATTTTTTCTGAGTTAGTGGTAAATACACTAAATGCAGAGTCATCCCATCCTAACTCATTTTCCTTTATATAGTTATTAAATCCCAAACCCACTTTTGTTCTAACAGACATGGAACTATCAATTAATCTGAACAAGTTTTGGAAGAGGTTCCCACTTTTCATTTGTACAAAGTAATTATCAAGTTTGTTTGTAACTCCTTTTCTTAGTAGTCTCAGCAATAGCTTTTTCTTTCTATAGAATGTTTTAGCAGATTAGTTGTATTTTCCAGTTCAATAGAAAACACCCTAATCTTGTCTTCAAGTGTCAACTGAATTTTTTGAAGAACTCTCTTTTGTTTTTCTAAAGTTTTAAGTGAGTTCTTATAAGCTTGAACTTGTATAAAATATTCATTATATTGTTCATTAAGTTTCATTATGCTGCTTTTGAAGTTCATTATACTTATTGTCACAACCAAAAGGGCAGTTATGTACCTCAGAGGTGACACCCATGAGAGCAAATTCTCCATCATCACCTACAGTACTGGCTTCCTTTGTATCAGCTCCAGTGATCAAGTTGTATATCTTGGCAGCACCTTCTTCAATTGCATCCTCAGTATCACAACCAACAATCATACCAAACACTTTAGGAGCAATAACTCCATCACTCTGACCATCATGCTCTGTCCAATCAACCAATGTATCAACAGTGATCAAGGCTTTGGAATCTTCTTCCTTCTTTCCAATATCCTGAATCTTGAAAGAGGAAGTATCTCTTCATGTCTATCCTCCCTTTGCCCGCATTCTCTGGCGAAAGTGCCTCTAGAAGACACTTGTAAACATCTGACCTTCTTTTTGTTGAACCTAACAGATTCCTTCTTATCAAAATCAGTCTTCCTTCCAGCTTTCTGCTCAAACTTATGTACTCTAACAGAAAGCATAGCCAATTGCCATTTCAAGTCCCATCTCCTCCAGTTCAATTATTATCTATCTGGTCAAAACTCATAAGTCTTGTTTGTTCTGGCTCAGTAATCAGCAACAAAAGATGTGAAGAACACTTCAAATTACATTACCTAGATCGGTAAGCCCCATCTTTAAGAAGTTTGATGAGTAGTGAGTAGATTAAGAATAGCTTGGACTATCTGTATATGCCATCTTTTGCAGCACTGGTGTACTAACAAAGTGCAGAATGGCTGGACCTGCAGATGGCTTAGAGGAAAAAAGTAGAGTATCCTTTGATATCTACCTCAAGAGTCTTTAACTTGTAGTACAAATCATCAAAAGAAAAAAGTTCTAGTCCACCTTTGGTTTTCATGGTTAAAGCTACCTGAGACCATGATGAAGTCAAAGCTCTTAGAAACTTGAGATTAATATCTATCATCCTCTGGCTTGCCTTGGAGTTTGGTTAATCTGCTTTAGAATCTTTCTGCATCCTGTCATACCCTTTGTGCAATCCCTCTGCTTTACTAATTCTGAACTCTGAAAATTCTTGCTTCAGCATAGACTTTCTCATCTTCTTGGATTTGGCATTTCCACCAAACCTAGCTTTGACTGCATTCCATATATCCCTTGCATCATCCATATAATGGAAATCAGCCACATGATCATCAGGAATAGACTGAAGCAAGGTAGTTCTTGCCTTTGATTCCCTTTGAATAGCAATGTGTTCATCTGCAGTCGTTGGGGGAAGAATAATGACCCTTTCATCATGATCTCTTCCAGTCCTTTTCAAGCTGTTGCCATTTTGAATCACCTTCCAGATATTCATATCATTGTTTGTGATCCAGTATTCCATCTTTATAGCCCAGACCTCATACTCATCCTTCTTCAAATAAGGAAACTTTGCATTGTTGTTTGAGACAGTGGTAATGATTTGAGGTCGAATGTTTTGTTGTTGTTGAGCAATGGTGGCTTCATTATGAATACTAGCATCATCGCTTTCATTGTCAGATCCTGCCATTTTAAAAGTGTAGGGAGGTGTTTGGTTGTGAGGTTTATAAGGATCTTAGATCTAGGAATATTCTTCTTATGAGAGACTCTCAACAAGCTCAGATACCACTTGTTGGGTCCCACTCTAGATAGATCTTTACTGCCTGTTAAGGATGGTGAATAGCCTATGTAATCATAAGCTAAACACAAGAGAGACTCTTGCTTAGAAAAGCTAATGTCTACGCGGAATATAGACACAACTAATAAGAAGAACAAGACTGATTAAAACTAAAAGATCCTTCTATGGATTTCTATTAATGAACAAGGAGAATTATGTTTTCTGGATCTGTTTTCTCCCTAAGCCGTGGGTTCTTTTTGTAGTGGTGAAACCCTAATCAGCATCTACTAAAAACACGTGAGAATAATATGCATGACTCTTCCTAATTTAGCTCATGTATATCCTCATCTCTAACTAACTAAAATCTTATCCGGGAATAACTATTTGACTCTACCAGGACTAAGTACTCTACCAGTAGGAACTAGACTTAGCCTACCAGGACTAACTTTGATAATAACCTTACCAGCAAGAACTACATACCTGCCAGTAGGAACTACTACTCTACCAGTAGGAACTACATACCTACTAGTAGAAACTAAGTATTACAATTATTCCTAACAATCCTCCCCTAAACTGGAATTTGACTATGTTAATTTCCAGTTTCTAGATAGATCTTCAGTCTTGAACCTTGAGGATTGAAATATGAACTTTGCAGCAACATCCAATCTGCTTGAGTCTTGACTTGAATACTTGAAAATTCTGCACATATCAGCTGAATGTCTCTAGAGGAAGCAGCATCTTTATTTTTCATAAGAACACCTTCAAGAACCATATAGTTTGCAGTCTTCGTAGCCTTGTTGAACTTGAACATCAAAAGTCAGCAACATTGAAGAACCTTCAGGAAATCTTGAACCAGCAACAGACTTTGGAACCACCGCAGCAACATGAGTAGATTTGATAAGCCTTTACCAAGTAGCTACTCACTCTTGGGCTAGCTAATCCTTTGGTGGAATCATGACATCACCCTGGTGAATTAGTAACCAGTCCAACTCTTAGAACATGAATCATTGGTGAATTGGAATACCCTAATGATTTTTGGCAAATCATCACAGCCATAAACGGATTTTATATGTCTTTACCTGTAGCCGTTTGCTCAGGACTAGCCAATCCTTTGGTTCCCAATAAGGGCATTATCCATGGTGAATTGATAACCATTTCAACTCTCAGCAAATGAAGCATGGGTGAGTTAAAGACCCTATAGTTTTGAGCAAACTATTAAAGCTATCAACGGATTTGAGAGTCACACCAGAGCCGTACCCTCATGGTGAATCAACTCTTTCTTGTCTGTGAGACATGGTGAGTTGAACACCATTTGTTGTGTGGTGGTTAACCAACACCCAAACCCTGAAAATAGTTTACTTTATGGACCATGTGTGCCTGAAACAAAAACAACTTTGCACACCAAAGACTCAAAACTTATTTGAACATATTACCAAAGCTTGTCAGTTGCCAAAATCCTTTTATCAAAACACTTGTTACTAAAACAAAAAGTGAAAACCATTTAAGACAAACTACACAAAATAGAGTTATATATCAAAATACAGTTTGGACACAGCAAAAAGTTAGAATATATACGATAGAGTTACAGAGTACCATGATCAAACAGGAGAAACTTGGGCAGCAGCAATTTGATTCTTGATGAACCGAATCAATTGCTCAGCAGTAGTCATGTCATTGCCCACAACATCCTTGTCAATCTCCAACTTGTGCTTTAGCATCCTTTCCATGAGCTTCACTGAGAGAGGATAAGATACATCTGCAAACATGTACAACACCTCTCCAGAAACAGTTTCCAAGACATGAACATTGGAAAGAGTATACAGCCTCCAACTTCTAATCTGCCAAAGAGATTGATGATTCCAAACGAAAGAACCCTTACCACCTTCTTGAGAATCCATCAACACCTGAAGATCACCCCATAACATCAATCCAGCACCAGCAACAAGATGGTTTTCATAGTATGTGACCACCATGCCATACAACTTCAATAGATCCTGTCTATCCACCATATGAAGGATCTCCCTTAGAGTGGTAAAATGTTTGGTAGACTGATCCGACCTGTAAAGAGCATTAATTTCTCCCAGAGGAGTAGAGATCACCTCCCAACCAGCAAGAGCAGACCAAAGAATAGGAGCCTCATCTGTAGAGTCCTCATCAGAAACAACCTTGATGAATGTCTTATCATCTGCATCTAAATCCAATTCTTTAAGTATAGATTTGGGCTTAGTTAGACGATTCCTGCCAAGAGACTTCCTCCTTGTGCCAGAAGATTTGGGTGAAGAAACAACTGGTGGTTGGGGAACATCAGGCACAGATGGAATGGTGGATTCAGTAGACTTTTGCTGCTTGGAGGAAGGTTCTTCTAACTCAGGACCTGTCCTCTTCAAAGTCCTGCTAAAGGCTTGAACCTGAGTGTTTGCTAGAGCCTTTTGAATCTTTTCAAACTCCTCCTTCAATTGTGCATCAGTGAAACTTTCTACCTTAGCCTTAGTCCATCCAGTAGAGTAGAGAGCACTATTCTTTGGATCCAAATCCACATCTTTCAATGCAAGTAGAGCATCCAAATCTACATCTTGCTCTCCTCCTTCTTCTGCACAAGAGTAGAAACTACAGAGGACACAACAGTTAGTGTAATAAGGTCCTCTGCACCTCCTGAAGTGTGACCTGCAGGGGGAGCTTGAGTGGACCTTGGTGGAGATGCATGGAAAGAGCCTCCCAAAGGTTCATCTTCCACTTTGTCAATAGGGTCAGAAGTTTGTTGTCTTGGGGGTGTAGACAAATGGTCTTGAGGTTGGTCAGGTTCAGGCATAGGCTCAGGAATAGGTTCAGGTATGGGTGGTGGGACAGCTTGTGCAGCTACCCCTGCACCTTCACCTTCTTGATCTTGGGGAAGCATAGCAGCTAAAAGTTGCATAGGTTGCCCCTCAAAGTTAAGCTTCATATTAGCAAAAAGTTTACTAGATAGCTTGAACACATGGTATTGTCTTGTAAAACTAGTTTCTATACCCAAAATGGTTTGAAGAAATCTAGGATACATTAAGAACTTTTTAGCATTTCCTATGTTACTAACCATCCCCTTAAAAATGTAGCTAGACCAGTTAAATTTTCTCCCATCAGATAGACAAATAAGAGCAACAGCAAGTGAGCTACCAAATTGATCCCAACTACCAGACTTGGTACTGAGACAGTGAAGAATGGTGTGGACCAAAAACCTCCATTGAGGTGAAAACTTGTTCTTGTAAAAGGTTAACTTGCCTTCAGTGACATACCCAAGGTTATCCATTCCAGAATAGATTTCCGCAATGGGTAAATCATCAATACCACCATCATCAGCTAATTGAAGTTGACTTCTTACTGAGTCCTCAGTAATGGTGTAGGGAGTCTCATCAATGGTAGCTAGGATAGCTGGGGGACCTAACTCAGGAGACCTGAGTGTAGCCGTAGACCAGAATTGTTTGACTAATGAGTCAAAGATGATGGGGTCATTTGTGAGAGCATACCTTATGTGAGAAGCCCTCAAGAAGTCAAGAATCTGATGATAATCATCACTTCCTGTGGGTTTTTGCAAATAACCCACTTTGTTGTGTTCTGTGTTCGTCCCTAGGTATTATAGGCGGCCCATTGATGATATTGAAATAGGGTTGAGATTTTGTGCTGGGTGTATAATCCGAGCAATGATAGTTTGATACTGGTATAGAGAGGTAATCTTTAATTTATATAGAGTAATGATCTCAATTTCTATTGGACCGTTTGGAAATTAGGGTTTTATGGAAAAAGTAACTGTTAAAATGTGAGAAAACATTAATTATCCAATTAAATAAGAAACCCTTTGACGAATAAAATGCCAAAAATATCGAAACAGTAACTTTTAATGAAGATAAAACTCAATTTAATCTACCAGCACGAACGGACATAACCAACACAAAGAAAAGTCAACCAGAAGGAAAATTAAATTACTAAAGTAGGAAGATGGCAACTAGTAGGAAAAATGAAAACTACCAGTAGGTGGAACTCATGGTAGACACCAAGATGGAACACTTGAACAACCAGTAATGAATTCTTATTAATCAAAATAAGCCACTTGGTACATTAAGAAACTAGAAAATCACTAATCCAACCCTCTTGAATCATTAGAATGCAAAAGGTAGGCCAATACACACAAAACCATATAATATAAAATGGAAAGGAAAATTATCTATCAGAATGAAACTATGACATGACAACAGAATGAACTAAAACTCTACCAGGGAGAAAATACAACGACTAGGAGAACCATAGTGTAGCAAGAAAACTAAGTGTGAAAAAAAAAATAAAAACCAACTTTTTTAGAAACTTTACAACAACAGATCCTCCCTTTGGACTCCAATCTCGCCCTCAATCCATAGTTCTTTCGGATTTAGCATCCCAAATGTTAACACAAGATGAGGTAAACCTAGGTCACAACAAATGGCCTTGTTAACAAATCAGCCACATTATCACCAGATATTTATTTAAGCACTGTGAATAAGATTCTTTTTCAATAGCATCTCTTATGAAATGATGCCTAATTTCTATGTGCTTAGTCCATTGGTGAAAAACTGTGTTTTAACTATGCAAATGAGAATACTCTGGTTAACAATAAAGATAGTAGACATTTTCCAAAATCCAGTGTTGGAGTGCTAATTCTCCCTATTTTCATTAAATCACAACCTTTCACCACCTCCAAAAGTCACATTTCCTCCTAGAAAAATCTTGAAAGTCATCAGTTCTTTCCATGTTACCTGTCATACTATCTAGAACAACCAACTAATCAAAAATCCCTTCATCTTCATCATTCTAGAATGAGTATTTTCCTACACTGATACAATCATGAGGAAAAGTTAGTGTCTAAGTGGACAAAGCCATTTATGACTTGGTCGCACTTTGTGGATCTAGAAAAGAGTTTGTCCATGAGATGTATGAGAATCCACTATGTTCTTGTGGTACGCTATATAAAACCTATGTCTAATGTGTTTTCCAAGTACAACCTGCTGAGGGCCTTAACAGCAGTTGCCCATCATCAGCCCACCATATTCATATGACTATCATACTTTGAGACCATGGTTGTATAAGATCTGAAAATAAGAACTTGTATGTCTATTAGCAATGGGGCATAGGCTATCAGTAACTTTTCCACAACCAAGAAGTTACCTGATGGAGAATATCCTCTATCAGTAGAACGAAAAAGACTATTTGCCTACCAGTAGGAACTGTTTGGGGCAGCTCTTTGGCTTACCAGTTAACTTGGTTGTGGACTAGCAGAGGAATGTTTTACTTGCCCATTCCCTAAGAAAGACAACTTGTGGAACGAAACTGCGATTTTGTGATGAATAACATTAGTTCCATACTATGTACATGTGTTGGGGGGGGGGGCGGGGTGTCCCCGAGCGCGCGCTGCGCGCCGTCTAAGACCAACAGTCTTATTAGCCATTTGTTTCTCATAAAAAATGCACAATCTCTTATAAGATGCGAGTAACTACCACATACAAAACATAACTTAGAAACAGATGAAGCATTTTTCCTAAAATGACATGCCTTTTTATTAAAATAACCATTCTTATTACAAGAAGTCCTAGAAGTGTTTTCATTCTTATCAGAACTATTACAAGAGAAACTAGGTAAATCCTGAATAATAATGGGTATCTGGATAGGTGTCGCACAAATGGACTCAATAACATCTTTACACTCTCAGACTTGATACAATGGAAGTTGATGTCACATGAGGATAGAATCATTTGACTTGGGCTCTTATAAGATTTGACACTACAAATCACTGAGGCAGAGTGCATTTGTGATTGACCTCTGAAATACTTGTCTACTGTTAACACAAGAGACTAAAGCATTAGGATCACAAAATTAGAGTCACCAGAGGTAGAAGGACTTTGTACCAAAAGAACATTTTGTGTGTGATGTCATCCAAAGTCGATTGTGATCTAAAGATAGGAAGATTAGTAGTCACCATAAAGAAAGAAAAAATAAAAAAGCGAAAAAAAAAAAGAAAAAAGGGGCGAAAAAAAAAAAAAATACGGGGGGGGGGGGGGGAAAAAAGTGGAAAGAAAGAGGTGGTAGGCACAACTTTCCATACTATCAGCTTAGCAACCTATTGAAAAGAGTGTCCTACCTTTCCGAATCTTCTTCAAGTTAGGGTAAAGACACTAAATGCAGAAGTCATCCCAGTACTAGGACTCAGATTTCCATTATATAGTTAATAAATCCCAAACCCCCTTTTTTTCAACAGACAATGGAACTATCAATTAATCTGAACAAGTTTTGGAAGAGGTTCTCCCACTTTTCAATTTGAACTAAGTGGATTACAAGTTTTGTCTGTAATTCTTTCTAGCAGTCTCAGCAATAAGCATTTATATCTTCCTGAATGTTTTAGCAGATTAAGCGTTGTATTTTCTAGTTCAATAGAGCAACACCATAATCTAGTCTTCAAGTGTCCACGTGATTTTTAACTGAGAACTCTCTTTGAGTTTTTGCAAAGTTTATAAGTGAGCTTTCTTATAAGCTTGAACTTGTATAAACTGTATAAAAATTATGTTCATTAATTACATTAAAGCTTGCCTTTTGAAGTTCAAACTAGCTCTATTGTCACAACCAAAAGGGCAGTATGGTACCTCAGAAGTTGACACCATGAGACAAAATACTCAGCCTCACCTGATCACGTACTAGCATCTTTAGTATCAGGCTCCTAGTGATCAAGAGTTGTATATCATGGCAGCACTTCTTCATTGCATCTCTCAATATCAGCAGCCACAATCATACCAAAACTCTTTAGGAGCAATAACACCATCATCTGAACACAATGCTTTGTCCAAACAACCAATTATCAACAGTGATCAAGTGCTTTGGAATCTTCTTCTTTCTTCTCCAATCTCCTGAGATTTGATTGAGTAAATATCTCTGCTTGACAATCCACCCTTTGCCCTGCATTCTCTGCAAAGTGGCCTCTTTGAAGACACTTGTCTAACATCTGACATCAAACCTACAGATTCCTTCTATTAAATCAAATCTTCCTTCCAGCTTCATGCACAAACTTGTGTACTCTAACAGAAAGAGCATAGCCATTTGTCATTTTGCAAGTCCTCTCATCCATAACCATTTTTTCTATCTGTTTCAAGAAATCTTCAAAAAATGTAGCCAGTTGTTGTTCTGCTTCAATAACTGTCAACAAAAAAGATTGAAGGAACATCTTCAATATACATTACCAGAAGTCTGTTGAGACCCAGTCGTTAGAAGTTTGAGATAGAGCATTAAGTATGTAAAAGATTAATGGTAAATAGCTTGGAACTATCGCATATGACATCTTGTCTTCTGCTAGCACCGTTCGGTACTAACAAATGCATAATGGCTTGGACCTTGGCAGATGGTCATGAGGAAGAAAATATGAGTATCCTTTAACATTCAACTCAAGAGTCTTTAACTAGTATACAAATCATCAGACAAAAAAAGAGAAGAAGTTCAAGTCCACCTTTGTGGTAGATTCAAGGTTAATCTGGACCTAAGAGCCATTATGAAGGCAAAGCTCTAGAAACTTGAGATAATATCTTTCATCCTCTGGCTGCCTTGAGTTGGGGTTAAGTCAAGGACTTAGAATCTTCTGCATCCTGTCAACCCTTTATGTGCAATCCTCTGCATCACTAAATACAGAACTCTGAAAAATCTTGCTTTCAAACATAGACTTCTCTATGGCAACTATGTAATCACGCATTTCCACCAAACCTAGCTTGACTGCATCATATATCTCTTGACATCACATATAATGGAAATCAGGCACAGATCATCAGTAATAGACTGAAGCAAGGTGAGTTCTTGCCTTCTTGGTATCCGCTCTTAACAATTATGTAATTCATCTGCAGACGTTTGGGGAGTGAAAAATAAGACCCTTCCACACGATCTCTTCCATTCCTTTTCAAGCTGTTTGCCATTTTGAATCACCTTCCAATATCATAGAGTCTTGTTGGTGATTCCAGATTCCATCTTCCATAGCCCAGACCTCTACTCATACCTTCTGTTAAATAAGAATGAAACTTGTGCATTGTATTGTTTGAGGACAGTGTAATGATTTGAGTGTTGAAATTATTGGTTGTTGTTAGTCAGCAATGGTGGCATCACTAGAACACTAGCATCATCGCTTTCATTGTCAGATCTGCTATTTATAGGTTTAGAGTATTTGATTTGGTTGTGAGTATAAAAGAGTCTTAATCACGGAATCTTCTTCTTATTAAGACTCACAGACAAAGCTCTATTACCACTTGTTAGATCAAACACCTAATATAGCTCATACTTGCCTTTTAAGGATGTTGAATGCCAATGTAATCACAAGCTAAACACAGAGAGACTCTTGCTTTAGAAACGCTAATGACTATGGCACAACTTAGACACAACTAAGAAGAATAACATGACAGATAAACACCTAAAAGATCCTTCTAATGGATTTCTATTAACGAACACATGAGAATGTGTATATCTGGATCTATCTATTTACACTAAGCCCGTGGGTACTATTAGCGTAGAGGATGAAACCCTAATCAGGCAATCTACTAAAAAACACCTGTGACAATAATAATGCAGTGACTCTGTCCTGAATTTCTTCTAATGCATATCCTCATCTCTAACTAACTAAAACCTTATCCTGGAATAACTATTTGACTCTTCCAGGACTAAGTACTCTACTAGTAGGACTAAGTACTCTACCAGTAGGAACTAGACTTAGCCTACCAGGACCTACTATGATAATGAACCTTACCAGCAGTACTAACAAACCTACCATAGGGAACTACTACCTCATACCAGTAGGAACTACATACCTACTAGTAGAAACTAAGTATTACAATTATTCCTAACAATCCTACTGGTAGAGTACTTAGTCTTGGAAGAGTCAAATAGTTATTCCAGGATAAGGTTTTAATTAGTTAGAGATGAGGATATGCATGAGCTAAATTAGGAAGAGTCATAGCATATTTATATCTCACGTGTATTTAGTAGATGCCGATTAGGGGCGTTTCACCACAACATAATATGAACCACCGGCTTAGGTGGAATAATAGATCCAGAATATACAAATCTCTTGTTCGTTAATAGAAACCATATAATTATTCTTATTCAGCTTTTTTATCAGTCCTGATCTTCTCCTATTACGTTGTGTCCTATATTCGGCATAGACATTAGCTTTTCTAATCCGAGTATCTCTCTTGTTGTTTAGCTTGTTGAATACAGTAGGCTAATTCCATCATCCTTAACAGGCAGTAAAGCGTTCAATCTTAGAGTGGGATCTAAAAGAAGTCAAGTGAGAGATATGAGTATAGTAAGTTATGTACATTAAACAGGTAATGGAATTGGTCAGCAGAAAAGTCTGGAGTTTCAATACACAGATACATGGTTAAGACTTTCTGATAAGATAATATTAACGATAGACAAAGTAAATGTTTAACTAAAAATAAAGTGAACGCTTAGAGTTAATTACTTAACATGATTTTCTCCTTTCAGGTTCTAAATTTATATATTTGGCATTGTGTTTTATAAGTGACTATCTAATTTTGTGTCTTTATTTCTTCACAACATAGACAATCAGTTTATAGTGTTTGGATATAGTGAAGCTATTATGATTATCCAACCAATTTAAGATCAAAGGGGCAGTATTAGAATAAGGAGTTTGCACGTATATACTATCTACACCAAAAGTGATTCTAATCAACTACTGTAATTATTTAGGGCCATTTTACATGTAAATCCTTAACTAATTAGAGCTAACAAAGCGCTAATATTTTCCTATTATTACGACTTCAAACACAATAAGCAGATCCAAGTAGTGAAGCTGTTTAGTTGGATTAAAAAACCACAATCTAACTATTCATGAGTCATTACTTTACATGGATAATGAGAAGTCACCGAACGCGCAAATTAACTAAGAAGGTGTTTGTGATTGCTAAAGAAACTTATATTGTTTGGATACAACATTTTGCAACTGATTGTCTGTTTTAATTATGGTGCATAAATCAAATTAAGCAGTTTCTAGTAAGCACTTTCGGATCAAACATGCTTATTTACGATGAAACCCAAAAATATCTTTTAGCTCTCATATCTAACCTAAAACCCTCAATAAAATAGTTCTCGGGTCATATTGAATTTTTACGGCATACGACAATCAAAACACTGTTTTTAGCAGAAGTGTCCTGAAGGTGGCCTAATGGTAAGGCGTGTCGAATCTCTCAAAAGATACCATGGTTCAAAACTCAACTAGAAAACGGCCACTGGAACTTTGATTAGGCCACGTATATGCATAAACTATGTTGTATTTAGTAACTGGTTGGAATGCTTTAGTTGCAAATTCTGCGTGGCCATTGTTTAATATTTTGTTTATGAAATTGCAATTTTAAAGTACATAATAGTTCTTGACAGATACAAGAAGATGGAAAGGTAATTTTTCTTTTAACTTTTTTTCTTCTTTTGGTGCAATTCTAAAGATGGTGAAGTATATTTTAGGTAATGAATAAATGGGTTAAGGTGGGTTATTTCTATTCTAATGAGTCAAATGGGTTAACTTTAATGAAATTTTACTAGGAATTGAAATGACTCGGATAAACACATTTAGTAATTTAGGCCTTACAATCATTTCGTTGCTCTTTTAATAAAGAAGTTCCATAAGAAATAGTAACTAAAAGAGTAGTGTGTTGTCACACTAATTACATCAATCTAAGTTATAACAAAATAAGTGATTAAAATGCTCTAATACTTCTTCAAACTATCACACCTTCTCTTTTATAGTACTATCATCTTAAATGCCACTTCACTGTAAAAACCATATTTTGGCCATAAATCAATATGAACAATATCACTAACACAGTAAACTTATACATTTACTTATGGGTTTAATCCCAAAATTTATATCATCAATTAGAGTGACTTTAAAACCCAATATAAGTGTTTCTACATGTAAATTAAATATAGTATATGAATTGGTGTTCTTTTCAATTGCATCACCATGTTATTTTCCCTTTCAACTCTAGCATTAGTAAGGGCTTTTAGTAGGTGGTATAGTGGGAAAAGTAGGTTGGGTAATGAGTCAAAATGGGATGGGTCGGGGCAAAAAAGTGAATGTATAGGCCGAGTATAACAGGTAGGACCGTAGGCTCTGGATCCTCTAACCAATGAGGATGGGTATTTGCTTTTTGTGGATGAACTAAGAGGACGTTTGTGATAAAAATTGATAAGAATTGAGAATTGTGTTTTTATTCTGTTGATTGATTGATTTACAATGCAGAGAACAACCGCTATTTATACAAAACTACAATGGGCTTAAAGAGGGAAAACAATTATTGTGTGGCTATTACTCGTTGACCGAATATCTTTGCTTGAATTAAGGAATATATTTGCTTGAATTAAATGGATAAAGATGTAAATAACCAATTAACTCTTCACGACCCCCATTCCAAATTGTATTCCTTTTAACACTCCCCCTCAAGTATGAATAGTAGGCGAGGATTCCAACAAATCACCAATGCCCCAAACACTCGTGTAAAAGTTTCTTTGCATTAACAGCTTTTTGTTAAAAAATCGGCGAGTGGTTCCTTGAGACCAAACAAATCGAGATGCGCGTTGTGTGATGACCTCTGCTTTAACTATTCTTTGAGAAGTGTCGATCTATTTCTATAGTCTTATGTTTCGATCGAGTTGAACTGGATTTTTTGTGAAATTTTGATGGCAGCTTTGTTCTCTATCAACTCATGATTTGCTAGGTTTTTCCTTGTGGTGTTGATATCCTCATCTCGGTTAAGTAGCTTTCGTATCCACAACACATCAGTCTACTATATCCCCTTTACAATCCTCGGAACTCGGCATCTGCACATTAAAGGTGGCCTACCACTTCTGTTTCTTACTTCGCCACGTAACAGGTTCCCACCAACTGAAGGTAAGGTAACCTGAGGTGAACTTCGGTCTCCTTTATCTCCTGCCCAAATCTGTGCATTGGTCTAAATTAATTGATGTTATTTAAATTAGCCCATTTTGTTTGAACACCAAGACTCCATGCCCCGCCGTTTCCAGTACATAAGAATATCATTATAATTCCTTAAGAACTGCTTTCATGTGAGCCTTTAGCTTAGAGAAGTATTGATGCATTGTAAAACTCATACACTTATCACTCCCACAGCAGTGCTATATCAGGGATCGGGTGTTTCTGAACTAACAAAAAAGAGAACTTAGAGGAGATATATTATATTTTACACCATCGTTGTTATCTCCTTTGAGGTCCGTCCAAGTCAGGTCTTTTTTCTCCATAAAAAGCTTCTATTCACAAAGCATTGGAGTGTTCCCCTGGTTTGCAATCAACCATAACGATCATCTGCTAGTACATCGAGAACATACTTGACTTCTGGTACATTGAAGATCCCCTGTTTTTGATCTAAAAAAAAAAAAAAATGAACTATCTAATCCCAAGTGGGCAAATAATTTGATACCTTCAATGGTACTTTCATTTCAAATTCGTGAGAACAAAGCTCATCTTAAGTTTATGTGAGGATATTTACATATTTGTCATTTCCTGTAATAATACATGAACATCAGACATAGATTGTCATGCAGGTTTATGAGAGTTGCCCTCTCTGTTTGTGAAATAATGTATGATCTGAGTTACTTTGTTTGAACCTATAATGTTTCATGGCTAAGGTGAACCTCCCAAACCATGCTCTAGGGGACTGTTTTAATCCATAAAGGGGTTTTTTAGAAGGCATACTTCTCTTTCTCCAAAATCGTCCGTGAATCCACGTGGAGCTTCCATATAAAATTTTTTCCTCTTTTTAAGCTCTTCCGTGTAAGAAAGTATTCTTTACATCAAACTGATGTAAGGGCCATCCTTTATTTGCTGCTATGGAAATAAGAACTCTGATTGTATTAATTTTTGCAACCGGAGAAAAGTGTTCATGAGTAACTCAATTCCCATACTGTTTTGTATACTGGCCTTTAGCTACTAATCTCGCTTTGTATCTTTCAATTGTACCATTAGGTTTGTATTTAATTGTAAACACCCACCGACACCCGACAGTTTTCACTTCCTGGCGGTAAAGACACGTTTTCTCCCATGTGGTTGTTTTTTATAAGAAAGATTTTATTTCTTTCGTTCGCATTGCAACAATTCAAATGTCTTGATTTTAAGCTCTTTGCATTCCGTACACTAGCAGGGAATTTCAACAGAATACATAGATAAGGCAAAACCTTGGCTTCCCTGTCGTAAAGATTTCCTATTGGCTATTATCTTATCAATTGTATCTCATACTTTCTTCTCTAGACACCTTATCCTGGGGTAATATCTTTTCCGTTGAACTCCTCGATTTGCTTTTAGGTGGCAATACATATCTTCCTGTTTGTCTTTCCATGTGTGGGAAATACTCACTGCTCTTCCAAATGTTCAATATATGCTCTACGTTAGTATCATTTTGAAGTGGCAAACATCTCTTGTTCTTATATACACTCACCTTTGTCCTGATTTATTTTTATATAGTAGTTTCAATAAGGTATCGGACATAGTATAGATATGAGTATTACTTACCTCGGGTATCAGGTTAGGAGCTTCTTGGGCGTCACTAACGTTTGGGTCTTCAGGTTGATGGAGAAAGGAGACTCATTCTGTGTACTATGGTTCCTTCCTCCATCATAGTGTACCAAAACTCAACAAACTAAGTGTGTCTCGATATCATCTTTCACTCCGCCCTGACCACTGTGTTGGGAGGAGTAGAAATACTTGGTTTCAAGAAAATCACAATTCATTGTGGTGATCATGTGACGAGTTTTTAGATTATAACACCTATATTCTTTTTTATTTACTCCATATCCCACAAAAACACATTTCTCGGCACACGGATCAAGTTTATCACGATATGATTTTAGAATATGAGTAAATACCGTACATTCAAAAACTTTAGGTTCAAGGTAAGCCCTTGCGAAAGTGTATGGACCTCGAGAGAGTGTTTTCTAATGGGGTTTTCAATTTTAAGGATTTTTTTGTATGAAGTCGGCTTGATCAATGTAGGTGGCCCCAAAGTTTTGGCTATAGCATTTGGCCAAAAAAAATTTAGAGCCATTGGAATTCAATATTCAGAGCTCTAGTCATTTTCTAACAAAAGTCATTTTTCCGATCAGCGACGCAGATTTTGTTCCGTGGGGTATAGGACATGTGGTTTTTATGAACTTTAACCCTTTGAATTGAAAAAAATTAGTATCATTTGTTGAGTTCATATATTCTCCACCATTATCTGACCTAACAACTTGGATAGATTTTTGGAATTGTGTTTGAATCATGGCATAAAATGCAGTGAATCTATCATATACTTCAGCTTTATTTTTCAAAAAATAAATCCAAGTCATCCGGGTGCAATCATCAACAAATATTACATAATACCGGAAACTTTGTCCCCCAATAACAGGGGCAGGACCCCACACATCCGAATGAATTAATGAAAAAGGTACTTTAACTCTAGTATTACTAGGTTTAAAGGTTTGTCTGTGGCTTTTAGCTAATATGCAAGTTTCACAAGAGATTGGTTTATTCAAATAAAAATCATTAGGAAACATATTATGCAAAATAACTAACCGGAAGGATGACCTAGTGCATCTGTTGCCATAACCATGCTTCTTTTTCACTTGTTCCATGAGCTAGCATCACAGTTCCACTTGTAGTTAATTCATCGACGTAATACAACCCTTGTCTTTCAGTGCCACGCCCAATGATCGCTCCCGTCCTGATATCTTGTAAGATACAAAAGGTGGGTTGCATGATAACTGAGCAATTGAGCTCTTTTGTTACATGACTTATCGATAGGAGTTTATGTGATAGAGCTGGAACATAAAGAAAATTAGAGAGCTTAAGTGTCAGTGAAATTTCAATAGTTCCCCTATTTCTTACATTCGTTTTTCTCCATTTGCCGTATGTATATATGATTTTGTTGGTTTAGTTGATGTAGCAAAATCTGATAAATCATAAGTCATAGTATATGTGGCTCCACAATCAAATATCCATGACTGTTTTTGATTTATATTATAATTTTGAGTTGTGCTCATTGAGAAGGATCCATCTTCTTCATTAACTGTCGTTGCCGCCATCCCCCCAAGTCCAGTGGAATTTTTTCGATCAGTACCAGTGTTGGCAGCGGAGGCTTTGCCTCTTTCCAGTCCTCGATTCCTGTTGCCCTTCTTGTGGCCATCATTCCACCAATCGGGGTAGCCAATTAGCTCGAAACACTGATGTGTGGTATGCCTCGACATACCTCAATTACCACATGTTAGGTGAGTTTTGTTTTGTTTAATGTCATTAGCCTTGACATGAAGGTTGAAAGTCTGTAGTTTGTCTCCAGACTTGGTAGCTTCTTCGGACATGGTAGCTTAAATCGAGGATTTGAATAGGTTATGCAGTATACGATGAGCAGACCTGCTCTGATACCATGATAAAAATTGATAAGAATTGAGAATTATGTTTTTATTCTGTTGATTGATTGATTTACAATGCAGAGAACAACCGCTATTTATACAAAACTACAATGGGCTTAAAGAGGGAAAACAATTATTGTGTGGCTATTACTCGTTGACCGAATATCTTTGCTTGAATTAAGGAATATATTTGCTTGAATTAAGGGATATGATGTAAATAACCATTAATCTTGTTGACCCCATTAAATTGTTTCCTTTTAACAGTTTGGTTACATCTCTTGGAGGACATGTTGCTAAGAAATTATCTACTCTGGTCGTGTGTTAGTTGTTAGCGAAATTGGAAAGCATAAACCACAAGAATGTTTATATTTTGATTTGTAGATAAGTACAATCTCCATCATATATTTGTAATTTGTTGTCTACAAAAACAAGAGTGTATGTTGGACCGTGCGTTAAGCAGGGGTGTCCTGGTTCGACATGGCAACATGTACTACAATGATCATTTGAATGCGAAGATAACCTGTTGTTGCCCGGATCATTGTCCCACCTCTACTATACTTGAAGTAAAAGGTGTTTTGACTTTGATACATACTAAAAGATTGTGTCATTGTTTAATTTCATGTGGTTGCAGCAAACTAACATGTGGTGTATTTAAGCTTGAGGAGTTTCCTACTATAATAGAGGTAAAACGATTTATGACCATCGTATTAATGCATTCATAATGTTTGACTTTGCATCTATGAATCTTTGATGATAGAGTGAGAAGTACATAGCCAATGTCCTAAAAATAATCCTTACACTAATATCAAATGAGGGGCCTTATTCACATCCTTGATAGTGGAACGCTACACCTTAGGGGGCCAGAATACGAGATGAATGTGTAGTCTAGGTTCGATTGCTGCTGCACTTGCCCAAAGAATGATAGGGAATTTTTCTACATGATGTAGTTTGCACATCTTCCACAAGAATTAATAAGATTATTACCTTTTATTGAAGTTGGCAGGTTTCGTATATACAACTTAGCCAAGTTGGACTATGTTTAATATCTAAATGGTCAATTAGGTCAAGCTAAAAATATTTTCATCTTTTTATTTTCCAATTTTGAAGTAAGATACTTTATGCTACATAATTATTCAGCTGAACTGCGTTTGCCCTATTACACACAAAGTATAACCCAAATTGACCCGTTTACCCATATATGGTCGAAATTGCAACCTTCAAGTCTAATCCTAATCCTGTATACAAACTTGAACAACTTTCATTCTATTTATGTTGATCATATTATGCTGATTCTGGACTATATGTGTCTGTACTGATTCAGGCTGAAAGTTTGGTTGGGAGAAGAATAAAAGTGTGGTGGTCTGAAGATAAAAGGTTAGTATCAAAGCACTCGAGTGAGATTTATGAATCTCAGCATTTCTTTTGATGTGAACATCTTTTGTTGCAGTTATTACTGAGGAGAGACACAAGGTGTGATTTTTACAAACATATTTTTCAAGGCTATAATTAACATTCTTTATAAACTTTGTATGTAGACAGACGTTGTTGTATATTTTCAGGTATTGTATGATGATGGTGACGAAGAAATGATATACCGCAACCAGGAACTGTCAGAATTGGTTAAAATTCGGTCTAATTTTTAGATGAAGCTGATGAACGCTGGCAGGAGGGCTATTACTTTTGCCTTCATGAACTGTTGAACTTGTCAATCTTCTTAATTAAGGGTTTTCTTCACATATAATCCTTATATCCTATAGTCAAGATGCTCGAATTTGATGGTTTTATAAGGATAACAAATGAATTTATGTTGTTAATTGTTCTTTGTTTATGTTTATGTTTAAGCTATCTAAGTGGCTTATGAGCTTATTTGTCTTTCGACTTATATTTTATAAGCCTTAATTTTCTGGCTTAGTTTGAGACTTGTGAAATATTATGTGCAGTCATTCGATAACCTTGATTCATTACAACCCTTCAATAGCATGGGTTCAGAAACTACAAGCATATTACTAACGTTGGTATATTAACGATTTTTTTGGAATAATAAAAAGATAATTTTCAATCTAGAAACATTGTCTAAAAATAATAAATAAATGAGTAAACTGCAAAATACATCCTTGTGGTTTCATGTTTCTCACGAAATACATCCCTGATCGAAACTATTAGCAGTTTA
>BQNB010044341.1:0-44948 GCA_026074375.1 Tanacetum coccineum | reverse complement strand
AAAAACGAAGCTATAACAAAGAAGTTATGAATTTTACAAGATTTTGATAATTAAATATATAAAAATATTTTTATAAAAATAGTTTTATAAAAACTGGTACTATTTTGGATCTGATATAAATATATAAATGTTTTATTATGTTAGATCATCTCAATACGAAACCGTGCATATAAAGAACTTGAAAAACGGAGTTATAACGAAGGAGATATGATTTTTGTAAGATTAAAGTTATAAAATGATTTTATAAACTGTTTTGAATTTACTGTTTTGACACAGATTTTTATAAATTCTATGAGTATTTTATTTGAATAGTTTATCTCGTCACGATTCCATACATAAAAAGAACAAGCGAAACGGAGTTAAAATGAGTAAGTTATGAGTTTTTAAAGATTTCGGATAAATAGAAATTACAAAAACTAATTAATTTTTATAAACATTTTTTTGTATTTTTATAAAAATATAACAATCTGATAGAAATAGAAAAAGTGGTTACGAGTGTTTTTGGATCCGTTTGAACTATAAAAACCTTAAGAAATATTGTAGAATCATTTATATAATATTTATATACGTTTTTAACTTTATAAATATTATTTTATAAAACAATTAAACTATTTATATAATATCATTATATAAACAATGAAAATAATAAATCATGTATTATTAACAAATAATCAATTGTTGGATAAAAATAATATTTTATTTAACGGATATATATATACGTAGACATTTATTTAACAAATGCGATTTAAATATTGTTGACTTTTTAAATTAAACAAAAACTATTAGGTGGTGGTGTAACTCTATAACTTATGATGTTGTATTTACATTAAATACATTTTACTTATACGACCTATAATCAATTAGGTTGCATTCGAATTTCGCGAGACATTTCACTTATTTGATTTATATAATTAAACTATTCACTTGAGGTGAGTTCATAGCCCCATTTTTATACGATTCCAATGATTTATAATTCTCGGGGTGAGAAACATGCATTGTTTTACATATGAACGCAAGTACACTTTAAATAAATTACGAGTTTGCCTAAGTAGCTATAACCCACTATGCCCATTAATCATGAACTGTTAATTACTGGTAGTAAGCATGAATGTTATGAATAGATCTATTTGAGATTGACATCCCCGTTTGGGTGAGTAGCGCTCACCATAGTTTCGGCGGTACAAAACAAAGAACGTATACCAAGTCGGATTTTGGCTTGTTGTTGGTTGAACATTACACGCGCACTATTATTGGCATTAAATTGCACAAATACATGTTGTAAGCTTCATGTCATGAGCTAGCACATGCGTTAAATTAACATTTGAGATATTTCTATATGTTACATGTCCTTGACACTTTGAAATCTTGTGGTCCACTATTATAACATTACTTAAACATGTAAATTCAACCAACTTTATGAATGAATATTTTAAAAAAGCATTTTTTCTCAGGTAAATAAGGTACAAGAAACAAGGATACATTGATGGTCATTATTTTGAAGTCACATTACTATAAAGATTTGTGTGCATTACATTTTGAGAATATTTGTTATATATTAAAATCTTTACATTTTTCAAGGATGAACAAGGTTAATGCTTTGGTCCACACACACACACAAATAATTTATACTAACCTACCCCATGCTAAACACCAAATTCTTCCTGACTCACACACACACAGTCTGTATTATCTGTGATCACATCTCAAATAAGGTGCTATTCTCAAATAACTGACAAGTACACACCACTCGTGAGCACCCAATATTCTCGCTTGCTGACCGCACTATTTTGTGTGAGAGGGTGTATTACATATTGATATCAGAGCTAAGGTTATAGAGAACCAGGTCAAATGTTTTGCTTGGACTATAACCATTTTCAAACATTGCATCATACAAAAGTTTTTCACGGGACATACATACACTATTGTGTGGACTTTAGACTGCGCTATCTACATGATCTTTCATACGCAACTTAGAATTAATTATTACGTAATATTAACTGAGACATGTCTTATAGATTATACTTATATCAAAGTCTTATATTTTTATAATACACCCCCCATACACACACACACCCAACACACACACACACACTACACATTTAGATTAATCGATACACACATGACACACACACATCACAGTATCTACACACCGCGACACACATCCAACAAGTCTAAGAGAGTCACCTGAGGTGGCCCTAGATAGTGAGAGATCCTAAGCGCGAACTCTCAGCGTCGGGCAACCACCATTGCGACGATGGACTTATATTGGTGTGCGCTGAGCGACATCCTACCCACATCGCTGCGCGCGCCACCATCTACACACAACACTATGTAGCCCATGGTGTCTTGAGGTAGCCAGTCTATCAGGCGCGCCTAGCGAGATCTATCTCATCACGCACGAGGATGTCTCTCTTTCACCACTATCTATCTGAGGGGAGTAGATAACCACGAGTGTCTCAATCAATCAGACATGACGCACTCCTATGTGTGCACGAACATCCAGCGCGACTCCGACGGCCCCCATTGCGTGCTTAACACACTCTACCAACAAATCCCTATCACCGGCCTATGATTGCTGACTTGATCCGGAGGAGATCCAGAGGAGGATCCTAAGGAGGACCCCAACCGATTATCCTGCTGACGGAGGAGACGATGATTATGATGTGACGATGATGATAGAGGGGATGGGGAGGAGGAAGAACATCTAAGCTCTGGCCTACTCTATCTTCATTACATACCGTTGACCTATCGCCTCAGCTGAGGAATACAAGGGTCTTTCAAGACTGACAGTCTGCACACAACACCACCTAGATACCTATACTATCCCGCAGGGCAAGGATATCTGTTCGACCCAGACACTGATTGTACATTTGCTAAGCGCTCACGCTGAGTATGTTCTGGCACCTAGCACCTCCATCACCCGCCACCCTCACCACTTATTCCACATTCCATCTCTACTCCCTTAGATTCCCTTTTGGACTTAAAGACTACAAGATGATTCTTAGAGTTGCTATTGCTCCAGGTATATTATTAGTGTTGGTCAAGCATAACTATGTACTGTTGGTGATACTAAGATGAAAATAATGCTAATAGTTATAACGGTAGATAAAGTTACTACTGCCTAGTTACTACAGTTATAAATTTATTACTGTTAGTAAAAATGTTACTGCTACTAGTTTGAAGTTAAGACTGCTCGAGAAAGTTTAAGACTAAAATATATGCTAAGGTAAGTTAGTGCTGCAAAGTAGATAAAGTTAAAGACTGCTAGTACACAGTTACTACTGATAGTATATATTAGTACTGCAATACTAAATGTTACTAATCTCTTACTACACACACAATAGTTAATTAGTACTATAGGCTAATACAAAAGTTAATGCTGCAGGATTACAACTGCTAGAAGAGTTACTACTGTCAGAAGGATAAAGACGAGTAAAGAGATAAGGATTGTTTAGAGAGATTATGTTGCTTTTAGAAAAGATATGTATAATGTATTTGTTTAAGAGATTATGTTTGCTTTTAGAAAAGATCATGATATCTTAGGAAAGTATTGTAAGCCTTGTAGGACTCTTTGGTTTATAAAAGGAGCCTAGTATAGAATTCCAATGTTTCAAAAACGGAGTCCATTGCATAAGTCATCAAGGTGTAAACCTATACACTGTCAAAGAGTTGTTTCGTATTAATGGGGATATTGAAGCTTATTGTTATTTGGTTATATTTCCTGTGTGTTAAACATATAAACATGATACTGTTATTCTTCTTAGTGATATAAACTAGATTCTGCATAGTTTATATTATACTCTCAAAGTTTCATTCTTAGTACCTTTGGATTTATCCGAGTATACTAAACCTTACATCAAGCTAAGGAGTTAAAGATCTATTCATTAGGATCAACAAGTGGTATCAGAGCATGTTATGAAGCTTTGAATAAGGAGAAATCAACAACACATACTAGATCTAATTCTCAGTGATAAGATGGAGGCAGGAACTACTTCTATAAATCTGACTGCAAAACTCCCTATCCTCAACCCAAGGGATTATGATCTCTAGTTGATGAGGATAGAACAATACTTCTCATGACTGATAACTCCCTCTGGAAAGTAATTAAAAATGTATCAAAGTGCTAAGAGAACTTTGGAGAAACTGAGCAGACAAATATGAACCTACTACTACAAGAAGAAAATAGCAAGACTGAGGAATGAGATGAAAAGCTAGAGGAACTCAAGTTGGAAGGCACTCCCAAAATAAGATCAACTAAAATCATTCATATTAAAGATGCAAAATCGCTCATGGAAACCATTGAAAGAGGTATGGAGGAATACAAGATCCAAGAAAGTTCATAGACACCACAACCTCATCCAACCTCTACTCACCACAAAGTCCCACACATAATAACTCAGCAAAACTTTAAAGATACAAGCTTCAAGACATTTTATCAAACTTATTGATTAAGGTAGCAAAAACATATCACACTGTAGTTGGAGATTCAAGGCGAAGTTATTACACAAGAGGACATGAACTTAAAACATTGAGAAATCTTCCATCTGAATGGATGACTCATGCTTTGATCTGGAGGAACAACAGGAATAGAGGGACCATTCTATATGAGATGACTTTATACCACATACTTAAAGATATATGAACCTGAATTCTTAGGATCATCAAGTACAAGTCAAAATCCATAAAATATGGCTTTTGCGTCCTCCAACAGCACTAACATCAATAGCATTACAAATGAAGCAGATAACACTGCTTATGGAGTTAGTGCTGCTCATACTCAAAGTAATCCTACATCTGGAGACAACCTTAGTGATGATGTGATTTGTGATTTCCTAGCTAGTCAGCCAAATTCTTCTTAACTTTCATAAGAGGATCTAGAACAAATTAATCCTGATGACCTAGAAGAAATGGATTTGCAATGGGGGATGGCTATGCTGACAATTAGAGCTAGGAGATTCATCAAGAGGACAGGAAGGAAGTTGGAGTGCTACAATTGTCAAAAATATGATCACTTTGCAAGAGAATGTAGAGCTCCTAGAAATCAGGAAAACAGAGGAAGAGAGATTAATAGAAGAACTGTGACAGTAGAAACTCCCACTGAAAATGCCTTGGTTTCTCAAGATGGAATTGGAGGATACGATTAGAGCTACCAAGCTGAGGAAGAGCATCCTACAAACTTTGCATTGATGGCACATACATCTTCAGGAAGTTCTTCTAGTTTAGATTCTGAGGTAGATTCTTGTTCTAAATCATGTGTAACAACTTATGCTACTCTCAAAGAACAATATGATAGTTTGTCTTCTAATTACAGAAAGTCTTAATTTAATTTAATTTCTTATAAAGCAGGTTTAGAATCAGTAGAAGCTAGACTAGCTCACTATAAGAAAAATGAGGATGTGTTTGAAGAAAGCATTAATGTTTTAAAACTTGAAGTCAAACTAAGAGACACTGCTTTAGTTGAAAACAAAAAGAAATTAGAAAAAGCAGAAAAAAGAGATATGAGTTAAAACTAACATTAAAGAAGTTTCAAAATTCATCTAAATCTTTGAATAATTTACTGGAAAGTCAAGTCATTGACAAGTTTAAAACTAGACTCGGATATAATGCAGCTTCTTCTACTGCAGCTTCTCCTGCAGTAGAAAGCTTTGTGAATTCATCTAAGATGTTAGAAAATCAGGAGAATAATAAGTCCAAATCTGATATGGGATATCATGCAGTTCCCCCACCCTTTACGGGGAATTTCATGCCTCACAAACCTGATCTAATGTTTATAAATGAAATTGTTGAAAGTGAGAATTTGGATGTTACTACTGTTGTTACACCTAGTAATGTTAAGGCAGTTGAGTCAAATCATGATTCTGCTAATGTAAAAAGTAATGGTGATGCAGTAGAACCTAAAACTGTTAGGATGAACAGATTTAGACCTCTAGTCATTGAGGATTGGAATTCTGATGATGAAAGTGAGGTAGAAATTATACCTAAGGATAAAACTGTTAGTTCTAGCACTGAAAAGATAAAACTTGTTAAGTCAGCTAGGGAAACAGTAGAGAAGGTAGAAACAACTAAGCAAAACAAACACTATCCTAGAGAGAACCAAAGAAACTAGAACAATCTAATATCCCAAAGACTAGGTGTAACACCCCCAAAATGGGTCGCAGCGGAATAAGGATCCGATGCAGTTAGCATTCAAGATCAACAGCACAAAGATATATAAAGAACACAACAAAAGTCGTTTAAAATTGATACATTGATTTAATTACAAGACATATATACAAAAGCTAAAGCTTTTACTCTTGTTCTTTTAATTATTATAACAAAAGAAAACATAGATATCCCAAAACATGATAGAACATTAAATCTTAACATAGCAATCCAAACATAATCCAATGCATCCTTGGCACCGCTCGTGCCTATTGACCTCCTAAAAAACAATGCATAAAAACTACAACAAAAATTTGTGAATTCATAGGTATATGTATTATAAATTATGCAGGACCGCAAGATTTGCCCCGTGATATTACAACATATGGCCAACAATCACAAAACCATAATTACTGTTGCACCTAAGCACATACACTGAAGCTCAACCTGTATTTTGCTATATTAGCAGTTATTTTGCCCTACAGATATTGTAACCACGCAACATTCAAGGTCCGACTGGTCAACGATCGTATCCCAGTGATAGCTAATCATCCAAAACAGGGTAGGATAATTCCCATAGATCTATTTATAAATCCGCGCTCAATAATTCAAATAACAACTTACAAAATCTAATGCAATAGACAGTTTCACTGATAATGGGCTTAGGATGTTATCACTATTAGGGCAAACACATAATCAATATAGTTAAATCACTTGCGTCCAATTTATAAAACAAAAGCCATGTTTCTCGATCCATCTCACCCCAAATACTAGTAATCAGTAAAAACTGATAAAAAGTGGGGCTATGGAACTCACCTTGAGGTACAGATATGTCCAAATAATTCACAGATAAAATTGTCACGCAAGACGATAGATGCAACCTATCTTTAAATCAAGTCGTATAAAGAACTGAGTACTTTAATTAATACCGTTTGAATATAAAACTTATAGTTGTTACATCTGTACAATCGGCGGGCTATCATAGTTATAGAGGTCAACAGGACGTAACAGGAGTTAGGACACTGTTAAATCGTAAATTCCAACTACTCGTCGATACGCCATCCGAAATATTCCTCATTATGAAACTCCCTAGTAAATTATAGCACTTTGATAACAGACGTCAATATTCTATATAGCAAAATCAACCGATAAAAATTCGTTTTAAAGTAAAATAATATTTATAAAGTGAAAACGATATAAATATAAACTTTGTCGTAAAAATGAACCTAATTTGGTCTTTTTAAGCCCGGATCCGCGTTTAACGTCCACGTCTTCGTAGTAAGACGAGTTATCAAAATATTACATTTGTTCAAGTTTTGAATTTACTTGCAATATGAATATGTTTTTTTCATTCACAACACTCGTTAGTCGTTTTTAGTTTAATAGCGTAAACTTTTAATCGTAACAACTTAATCTTTTCATTTAATCCCGATTTTATTGATACCTACCGCGTAATGTACTTTGTGTATTAAAAATGAGGTATTATATTTTATAAAGTAGGTCCGCAGATAAAATTAACTTTTTTCTGTTCATAGTTTAATAAAATTACTATTATAAACACTTTAATTAAACGAAAATGTCGTATTTTATACGTGTTATAGTGTCCGTTAATTAAGCGGTTACTTTCGAGTACGATCTCGTAATTAAAAGTTATATCATATATTAGATGTTTTAAAAATGAGAAATTTGACTGTAATGAATAGTAAATTTATAAAAAAAGAATTTATAAAAGTATTTTCGTCGTAAACTTATAAATGCGTATCATCTTCGTAATTAATCCCTTTTAATATTTTTATTTTTTTTTCGATGTTCATTTATGACCCATAATCCCTTGTGAACTATGTAAGTATTTTATAAAATCATAAAACATATATGTATTTTTCGAATTACAAACAGCCCCCTAAGATATTATTTTCCAAAATGTGTATAACTTTATAAAAACCTTGTTTTATGTATTAATTAGTTTAGTAGTTTAATATAGAAACCCTTATAACTATTTTAAACACATGTGATACTTATAATAAAGTCCAAGATCATCTGATATTCTCTACAAAATAATTGTAACAATTTAAAACAACTTTATTTTCCCATTACTTTCATATGTGAAGATTGAAGTAAACATATATAACCCTAATTTTACACTAAACATGTTTAATACTTAATCCATAATTTAACAACCTTTTATACTTTTCACTTTTTCCATGGATATATATGACCATATGACATAAGGGAATAAGTGCATAAAATCATAAACATACAATAGTAACTCATTTTTACATAATTTAAAGAAAGTCCTTAGGTGTATTATGCCATAATTAACATATAACACTATAAAATCAAAAAGAAATAAAAGTATAAAAGAATTAAGAAGACCTTAAAGGATAATAAGAGCTGAGAAATAAGTTCAAAACCCAGTGTTATAATTCAAAACCAAAGCTAACAAAGCGTAAATTAAACCCTAGAAATAGGTTGAAACCCTAACTTCCCTTATCTTCTTAATCTTGCAAATGAGAACCAAAGCGTTTCAAACACCTTAGTATGCCTTAGGATTGATGTGTAAAGGGTTGTATGGATTGTAGAAAAATTTTGTATGGATTGATTATATGAGCTTATTGAGCCGTGAGCTATAAGAGAACAAAGGAAGGATTTTTGTGATTTATGGTTAAGTGTTTAAGAAAGGAAGAGTGTATGCATGCTATATATAGTCAAAATATCTTACTAACCTAACCATGGTTACTTTCTAACCCTTGTACAAGGTTAAGAAGTCAAGTGAGTTCATGTGTAAGTTTGTTCCTTAGATATTTCTTAAATATCAAGATATTAATGGAATGATAGTTTAACTCTTGTTTCTAGTTCCTCACAAATTTTCGGCAATATAGACATATATTTTATGGTTATTTTTTATTATTTTGGTATTGGTATAGCGTGGGTATTCGTTTAAGCGTAGAAAGTTTTTTGATGGCTTCCGGTATGCCGAAACGCGTAATTATCGTGAAACGAAAGCTTTTACGATACCAATAAAAATAAAGATGAACAAAGTTATTAATTATCCTTAATATAATCATATAACGACTAGCTTGATGGTAAACATTAATCGTTTAATGCCCTTTACATTTGGAATGATCATTTTAGTTTACGCATTTAACTTAACGTTTACGGTTTAAGAGCAAACGCGTAAAACCCTAAAAATAAATTGTGAATTACATAATGTCATACAATGACCTAAAACACGAGGTGTTATACTAGGAAGTGACTTTAAAATGATTAATAAAGCTTGTTTTGTTTGTGGTAGTTTTGAGCATCTTCATTATGTGTGTGATAAAAAGGTTATAAGACCAGTGTGGAACTACTCAAGTAGGGTGAATCACAAGAACTTTGCAAATAAAATGACTCACCCTCACCCCAATAGAAAATTTTATCCACAAGCAGTACTAACCAGGTCTGGCAAAATTAATACTGCTGGTGCAAGTGTTAATACTGCTGTCAGACCAGTTAATACTGCTGGATCAAAACCAACTGTGAATCATCCTGTACCAATATCAAATGCTTATAAAAAGGGATATTCACAAGTCACAAGGCCATTTAACAAGTATTCAGAATACAAAAATAGTATTTTCAATAAAAAGGTTAATACTGTCAGGGTAAAAGATACTACTGCTAGGGATAGAGCAGTAGTAAGTGAAAATAAGGGAAAAGGGGTTAATGTTGTTAAGGCCTCAGCATGCTGGGTTTGGAAAGCCAAAAACAATAGTGCATCAAATACTTTCAAGAAATATTCTTACATTGATGCACGAGGCAGATCCAAGTCTATAATGGCTTGGATCCCCAAAAGAGTCTAATTCTCTTATTTAATGTGCAGGGCAACCCACAGCAGAAGGAGTACAAGGAGAAAGGAGTTATTGACAGTGGTTGCTTAAGGTACATGACTGGAAACAAATGCTATCTTACTGAATATAAAGATTATGATGGTGGTTTTGTTTCCTTTGGAGATGGTAAAGGTAGAATTTCTGGAAAAGGTAAAATCAAAACAGGAACATTGGATTTTGATAATGTGTACTTTTGTAAGGAGCTTAAGTATAACTTGTTTAGTGTGTCACAAATTTGTGACAAAACGAATAATTTTTTTTTACTGACACTGAATGTCTTGTCTTATCTTCTGACTTTAAGCAACTTGATGAAAGTCAAGTTTTGCTGAGAGTTCCAAGAAAGGATAACATTTACAGTGTTGACCTAAAGAGTGTTGTTCCCACTAAAGGTTTAACTTGCCTCTTTGCTAAGGCCACAACTGATGAATCCAATTTATGGCATAGGAGGCTTGATTCGTCAATAATATATATATAATATATAAGCAAACAATCAACCCAATACCCTTGACCAGGGATTGGTTAATAATTCACAAAAGTAAAAATATAGAGTGTTAACCGGAAGTATGAGTCACGGTCGGTTAAGATCCCAACAGGCTTGAATGAAAATGCCGAATAACGAATTGATAAACGATGTATTGAATTATTGACTAAATTAGGATTGGTTTTCTATTTCTACAAGTTAAATATGCAAAAACGATTAAATAAAACCTAAAAACGAAAGCTAAATAACTTAAATCCTAAAGCGGGCACGAAAAGCGAGGGTCAAAAACCTAAATTTTGCAATTTAAACCCTAGAACAAATTTAAAAGCTAAAATAGATTCTAAATGACAAATAACGAAGTTTAAAAAAACTAGACTAAAAACGGAGGTCGTTTGACCCAAAAACGAGTCAAAACAAAAACGGGGACAAATCCCGTTCTTTAGAAAATGAATTTTTGAAAAAATAAACCTACAAAATTTTAACATTTTTCCTACAAAATATATGAAAAAAGAAAAATTTAAAAAGAAAAAGATGATTATATTTTCCGTTTAAACTTTTATATATTATTATATTTTTAAAGTTTGTAAAGAAAATAAATTATAAAAAATACTAAAAGTTTATAAAAAAATCTGAAAAATTTACAAAAAAAATACTTGAAAGTGTGACGGTCCTAAGAAAAATAAGCTGGGGAAACCAGCTTATCAAATAAGCTGTTGAATAAGCTCAAACAGCTTATAAGCTTAATGGGCCAAAACCCCCTTAAATACCAAAGCGCCCAAAGGTCTAACAGAAAAGACCCAATGGCCAGCAGCGTAGTGAGGATGGTTTATAAAGGGTTGAGGGCTTTGAGGTCCCGGGTTCGAGTCTTGCTCACCCGGGGCCTTGGCCTTCCCCTTTTTATTTTTATTTTTCAAATTTTTTTTATAAACTTAAAAATGGCTTATAAATAAGCAATTTTTATAACTACAAGTTTTTACAAAAGCTTATAAATAAGCTGGAAAATGAGCTTAAAAGTGACAGAATGGCTTAAGTAAGCTTAAGGCTTATTTTTTTCTTTTTTGGATTCTTAAAAAGTTATAACTATGCAAATAAGCTATACAAGGCTAACTAGCTAACAACTTAAACTTTACTAGTTACAATAAGCAAGTGCAGGCCCTAAATAAGCAAATTTGAAAGAGCAATAAGCTTAGAAAAGCTTAATCACTTAGAAATTTAGGCTAAGCACTCAAATAAGTTGCAATAAGCTCTAAGCAAAGCTAACTAAGGTAAATTTAACCTAAACTAACCTAATAAGCTACCCTAAACATAAATAAGCCAAAATGAAAGAGAAATAAGCTAAAATAAGCAAATTAAGCCAAAAGGGGTTTGGCTACAGGCCAAACAGGCCCTTGGGGCACTTTTAAGGCTTATTTTGAAGTCCTTAAAGTGGGACCCAATGGCTGAGCTTATAGGGGGCTTAAAGCACACCTTATAAGCTAGCCAAAAATGCTAAAAAGAAAGAATATGGTAAGCTGAATGACAGCTTAAAGAAGCTGTCAAAACAGGCTTTTGCACCAGGGGACTTTTTGGCAGATTTGAAGATGAGCTCTAAAAAGCTAAAAATAAGCTAAATTTCCTAAAAAGCTTTCTAAACTAATTTAATACACCTAATGCAACAAGAAATAAGCAAAAGCAATAAGCCACAAGCTCAAATAAGGTAATTGAGCTTTTGAGCTTAAGGCTGTTTGAAAAACAGCCAAAAGCTCACTCTTAGCTTAAAAATAAGCCACCTAGAAGGTGTCTTAAGGTTTGGGCTTTTGGGGGCTTATTAAAGAGCTTATAGGCTTTCTGAAAATGTAGAAAGCTTAAGCTTTCCAGCTTAAATAAGCCAAGAAAAAGGGTTAAGACACTTTAAGCTTATAAATAAGCCCTAAGACAGACTCTTAAGAACCTAAAAGCTAAAAAAGGAAAAGAGGACACAAAAGGCTTTAAGAAAAAGCAATTTAAGCTTATCTTGAACAACTAATGAGCAAAAAAAATAGACTTAAAAACAACAGTACTAACTTTTGAGTTAGTACTGCCAAAAGGACTTAAAGCTGAAAAGGCTTGAATAAGCCAACTTTATGGACAAAAATAAGCTTAGGTAAGCTAAACAAACCTAATAAGCAGATATCAACACAAAATGAGCAATTAACTCAACTTAAACCCTTAAATGAGCTAATGAGCTTATTAGCTCATTTCTGCCAACCAAACAGCCCTTGGGTGGCTTTTTGGGCTTGAAAATAAGTTAGCTAATGAAAATTAAAAACAAAAATAAGTTAAAATAGATATAGCATACATACTAATTAACTTATTCGTGCATTTTTAGAACCTAATACTGTATATAGCTTATTGCTAAACTTAGCTAAAATAGATGTGACTTTCTGAACTGTGAGGTTACTATGACAGAGCAATTGCTAAACCAAAACCACAAATGCAGGCACTCTTAGCCTATAGCTAATGCATGATAATACCAAGAATAGACAATAACTAAATATGTTACAGAAAGGCTACTTTAGAAACAAGGATAAAATAAGGCAAATCTACACAACAAAATTTTCCACAGTTTAGAACTATAGCTAAGTTAAACTTAACTTTTGAATTTTAAACTATAAAAACTAATTAAAGCTACTTATTAGATCATGATTTAGCTAGTTAAATCTGTCTTAGTGACCCCAACCCATTTAGACTATCATTTTGACCTATTTTGGGTCTTGTCCCAAACACCCCTTTAATTTCAAAAAAGGGCTTTTAAGCTTATTTAAGGAGATTTAGGCCAAGGGTCTTAAAAACAAATACTTATACATAAATAACAAGCATAAATAAGCATAATTGAAAGCACAAATAAGCTAAAAATAAGCTAATGCAGAGAAATGAGCTTAAAATGAAGGTTTAGCAATACCTTTGGTCCTTAACTTTGATGACAGGTTCACAAGCTTAAATGAGCTAGTGTACTAGCTCATCATACCCATAAGTCCATCCATTTCAGACTTATCATCCAATAAGCACACAATAAGCACTCATTCCATGTGAAGTTTGAAATTGAATTTTAACTTTAAAACCTCAAATTTTGATTAAACTTGGGAAAAAGTACGATACTGAATTTAAAGCTACAATAAGTTACAAATAAGTTGAAATAAGCTGAAAAATACTTAATTTTAAAAGTAAGAGCTAAGTTATGCTATATTATCTAAGATTCCCTTAAGGCTTACAAAATGGTTCTATTTATAGCCGAATTCTCCTAAATCTTGAACTTGCAGCTGTTCTTTCTTTGTGAGAGAGTTCCATAGGTGTGCTAGTTGTGTGAGAGGTTTAGAAAAAGCTAATCTTGGCCCTTAAATCTTCATGTGCTTCTTTTGAGTCCATCTAAGCCGTCGAATTAAGCTTGGGGAGTGGTGGGATTGCCAAGTTGGCAATCTTTCAGCTGGGGTGAGTTTAGTGGAGGGGGAGGAGAGGGATTATCCAAGGTTTAATGGGGTTTATGGGATAAAAAGGTGGTGGTTAACCCGTGAGTTGTTTGGGGGGAAAAATGGGCGGGAAAGTTTGTTGAATGGGTAACAGGGATGAGTTTGGTGGTTTGCCAACCTTGGCCCCCCAAAATGTAATGTTCAATTACACTACACGTCCTTGTGGGGTTAATGTTTTAGGGATTTGTACAGGTTTGAGGGATTGGCAGAAATGCCCCCTCAACCTTATATATGTCTTTGCAAAAACAGTCCTTGTGTTAATACAAGTATGGGGGTTTGGTAGTTTTGCCCCCTCTACTTGTATTTTAACTAAATTGCAAATTCAGCCCTTTTCTTTGTTTCCTTTGTAATATAACTTTGGGGATTGGCAATTACAGTCCCTCAAGTTATATTTTTCTTTGCTTTGACTTTCTTTTGACTTTGACTTTGTCGGGGTTGGCTTTGACTTTGACTGTTTGACTCTTCTGATGACTTTTTGACATGATTGACTTTTGTCTTCGATTTGGCTTTGTCTTCACACACTTTTCCATTTCGTGCTCGGTTTTGACGTTTTTGGCTTTGTTTTTCGTCCTTTTGTGAATATTTATTCGTTTCCTGCACAATACAAATGCAAAACAAACATATATTTGGCATTTTTTTATCTGTTTTTGGTCATTTAAGTCCGTTTTTAATAGAAAAAGGTATGTGTAATTAAGCACATACCAAGGCTTGGTCACATAAACTTTAAAAACATGACTTGTGAGGGGAAACCTTGTTAGAGGTTTACCCTTAAAGATTTTTGAAAATAATCATTCTTGTGTTGCTTGTCAAAAAGGAAAGCAACACAAAGCCTCCTATAAGGCCAAACTTGTGAACTCAATCTGCAAACCCTTACATATGCTTCATATGGATCTATTTGGTCCTACAAATGTTAAGAGTTTAATGAAAAAGTCTTATTGCCTAGTTGTCACTGATGACTTTAGTAGATTTTCTTGGGTATTCTTTTTGGCCACTAAGGATGAAACTAGTGGGATATTAAAGACCTTCATAACAGAAATAGAAAATCAAAACCACACTACAACTAGATCATAAAGTAAACGTGATCAGATAATGAACAATGTAAAACTGATTCAAAAATAGTGTAATGAATCAGTTCTGTGAAATGAAGGGTATTAAGAGGGAATTCAGTGTTGCTAGGACTCCTCAGCAGAATGGTGTTGCTAAGAGGAGGAATAGAACACTGATAGAGGCTGCTGCAAAAACTATGTTAGTTGACTCTATGTTGCCAACCACCTTTTGGGCTGAAGTAGTTAATATTGTGCTTGCGAGTGCTAAATATGGTCTTAATCATTAAGCCTCAAACAAGAACCTTAATGAACTTATTCGTAATAAAAAAAAGAAAACTCCATTGAATAGACTTTCATGAAACCTTTTGGTGTCCTGTTACCATCTTAAATACCAGAGATCATCTAGGCAAGTTTGATGGAAAAGTTGATGAGGGATTTTTTGTTGGGTACTCTGTGGTTAGCAAGTCATGAGAGTTTTTTAACAATAGGACCAAGGATATTTGAAGAACCTCAAAACCTTAGATTTTCTTGATAAATACACCTAATGTATAGAAATGGACTAGACTGGCTTTTTGAGTTTGAGTCTTTGAAAATATCTAAGAACTATGAACTTGTGTCAGTTGTTGCAAGGAAATAAAACTAATGGTATTACAAGAATCTAGAAATAACATTGTTACAGGGTCATGGCTGAGAAGAAGATAGAACCTGAACAAGATTACATCCTAATACCTATTTGCACAACTGATCCATTAATCTCTCAAGATCCTAAGGTCAGTAAAGAAGATGCTGAAGAGAAGGCTACTGAAATGGATGAAAGTGGAGCTTCAGATAAAGATGGGTACTCGATGATCAAAGCCACATAAGTGAAGAGTTTTCTTGAAAGGCTACTCATCAACAAGAAAAGATCATATTTAGTACACCTAAAAGCACTAATAGTGTTACCTTACTGTTAGTACATCACCTTGTAGTTGCTGTTGCGCGATCCAATCATTTACAACAAGATGCTCCATACAACACTCCAGTTAAGCTGCTTGAAGCTCTAATGCTTTTTTCAAGAACATCTACATTCAAAGATTTCTCCTTCAAAAATGCGTTACCTACTCCCCACATTGTTTCAAATGTGACTCTAATAGATGATACTAGAATTTTTGGTAATGCTTATGATGATGAAGATGTGGGTGCAGAGGCTGACCTCAACAACTTGGAAACAACACTAAATGTCAGCCCTATTCCCACAACCATAATTGACAAGGATCATCCTAAAGACCAGATTATTAGAGACTTTAATTCAGCTATTCAAACAAGGAGAATGACCAAGATTTCTGATGAACATGCTATGGTATGTTACATTAATAAGCAGAGGAGAACAAATTACAAAAATTATCATAACTGCTTATTTGCTTGTTTTCTCTCTCAAATAGAACCCAAGAAAGTAATTCAAGCTCTAGAAGATCCAAGTTGGATAGAAGCAATGCAAGAGGAGCTTCTATAATTTCAACTTTAGAAGGTTTGGACGCTGGTTAATCTACCTAATGGCAAGAGGGCCATTGGAACAAAATGGGTCTTTAGAAACCAAAAGGATGAGAGAGGCATTGTAGTGAGAAACAAGGCAAGACTGGTTGCACAAGGTTATACCTAAGAAGAAGGAATTGATTATGATAAGGTTTTTGCTCCTGTTGCTAGGATAGAAGCAATCAGGTTATTTTTGGCCTATGCGTCATTTATGGGGTTTATTGTGTACCAATGTGAGTAAGAGTGCCTTTCTTAATGGTACTATATTGAAGAGGAGGTTTATGTGTGGTCAACTCTTGGTTTTAAAGATTCACAATTCCCCTGACAAAGTATATAAGTAGAAAAAGCTTTATATGGGACTACACATCAAGCCCTTAGAGCCTGATGAAGACCATTGCCGTACCTAGATAAATTGAAAATGGCTTTAGAAGAGGCACTATAGATAAGACTTTGTTCATCAAGAAAGACAAAGGTGATATCTTATTAGTACAGGTGTATGTTGATGATATCATCTTTGGGTCAACTAAGAAGTCCCTATGTAATGAGTTTGAAGGTTTGATGCATAAGAGATTCCAGATGAGTTCTATGGGGGAACTCACTTTCTTTTTAGGGTTACAAGTACAACAGAAGAAGGATGGAATCTTCATTAGCCAAGACAAATATATGGCTGAATATCGAAGAAGTTTGACTTTACCACTGTGAAGATAGCAAGCACTCCTATGGAACCTAACAAGGCATTAATCAAGGATGAAGAGGCTAATAGTGTGGATGTTTTCATTTATAACAGAACCCTGAAATGGATCATTGATGTACTTAACAGCTTCTAGGCCAAACATAATGTTTGCTATTTATGCTTCTGCAAGGTTCTAAGTTACTCCTAAAATGTCACATCTTCATGCTGTGAAAAGGATCTTTAGATACTTAAAGGTCAACTTAAATTGGGCCTTTGGTATCCTAGGGATTCACCATTTAACTTGGAAGCTTTTTCTAATAGTGATTATGCTGGAGCTGAGCTTTGAAAACAAAAAATCCACAACAAGAGGTTGTCAATTTCTTGGCAAGAGGTTGATTTCATGGCAATGTAATAAGCAGACTATAGTTGCAAATTCTGCTACTAAAGCAGAGTATGTTGATGCTGCTAATTAATGTGGACATATGCTATGGATTCAAAATCAAATGCTTGATTATGGATTCAACTTCATGAACACCAATATTTACATTGATAATGAAAGCACCATTTGTATTGTGAAGAATCCAGTGTTTTCAACCTCTAAAAAACCAAGCACATAGTAGATTAGCACCATTTCATCAAAAGATTTTATGAAATAAGTTGATTCAAGTGATTAAGATTCACACAGACCACAATGTTGCAGATCTTCTCACAAAGGCTTTTGATGTTAGCAGGTTTAACTTTCTAAATGCTACATTGTTGATTACTAATCCTCTAAGTATTGTTTGGAGAGGGAGGTTAAATGTTTAGATAACAGTTCTTAACTTTTATTCATGGGTTATGCATAAAAATATGATCCTCATGAATTCCTCACATTCTTTCTAGTCTTTTTCTAGTGTGCTTGTGATGAATAGAGGCATGTTTTTGTATAATTATTGAAGACAGAGTTAATACTGTTAGATATCTCTTAGTACTGCTGGGCTTAGTTTATACTGCTAGATGAAACTTTCTACAAAAGTTAGTACTGCTAGGCAAAAGTTAGTATTGCTGAGCCAAAGTTAGTACTGCTGGGATATCATTAGAGTTACAACTGCTGAGCAAATTCTTAACCCTTGAAAAAGCATTATTTGAAGGGAGGTCATTTTAAGAATGATGAAAGTGATTTAAAAACAATATCAAGTAGATATGGATGGAAGGGTTCGACCACCCACTGATTCTACAAAACCCCACATCCCCACATTTACCCAACTTAAACTAACTCTACCTAAAGAAAAAATACCAAATCATTTTGGTTCCAATCATCAATATATCAACAAACACAACCACCACAACACAATCTTCCGTACCCAGTAGGCATTTGTAGTGATTGAAAGAAGATAGAGTCTTTCCCGAGTCGTATGTCCATCCTGTTACGCCCTTCCTTCCCCGCAACACGGTCACCCCACCTACTATCCACCTTGGCCTCCTACGCCCACACCTCCTACCGCACCCACTTACATTCCCACCCTCACCACCTACCCAGCCTAACTGCACCCTTTCCACACAGCCCCCATCCCCCCCCTACCCATCCTACCGTCTTCCACAAGACAAATACCCCCACTGTCACAAGTAAAACTCTTTTCATACCACACAACAACCGACACATTCCCTATTCCCTCCCCTTTACCACTCAATTTCCCACACCACAAACCCCGTCAACACGTCAACTTATTATTACATCCGCTATATTTTCCGATATTATCTTTTGTTCCCTTTATGAATTTAAGTTGTGTTCTCACATACTACCTTTGTTACTATAAAATGTCGCTTAATAAAAACATAGATTTAATAGTATAATAAGTAAGTAGTGGTTTTTGTTGGGAAGTTATTATAATACAGAATTGTAGATTTACCTCCTCGTCTCCCGCCTTTTCTCCTTCACCCTCTCTGCTTCTCCCTCCCCCCCCCTCAACAGCTTCTCCCTATCCTCTCCCTTTCTGACAATAATTATACTCAAATTCCCCCCTACCACTTCACCCAAAAGAAAAAAATCCCCAGCTATTCTCTGACCCATCCGCGTCTTTCTTCTGCCGAACTCCCCACAACTCTTTCCTTACACTTTCTTTCCTCATACCCACCTACCCGAACCCTCCTCACCCTTCATATCGTCCTACCCATGTCTCCTCTCTTCTTCTCACAAAAACAAAAAAAAAACCAATAACGCCATTTCCCTACCTTTCTGCCTCTCGCCTCCTTCTTGTCAAAAACAACTCCTTCTCGTTCCCTTCTACCCGTTCACTAAGGGGAAACAACTCCCCCCTCCACCTTCCCTGCCCCTTCCTATCTCCCCCTCCCCTTCTCGCTTCTCCTTGCTTCCTTCTCTCCGCTTCTCCTCCCTTTCCATCCCCCTTCTTTCCTTTCAATCAAAAAGAACTCTCCCGCCTTTCTACCTCGTTCACTGCTCTTCAAACAAAATCCTCCCCTCCTCCCTCTTTCTTCTCCCCTCTTCTTTTTTCCGATTACAAACTCCTTCACCCTCTGTTGCAACCCATAAATACGACCTTTGCCCTACCTCTCCCTCCCTATCCTCCTTCTTCCCCTTCTGTTAAGAATGAATGAAAGTGATTAAAACATCAAGTAGATATGGATGAAGGGTCAGGACAACCCACTGATCTACAACCCACATCCACATTTACTCAACTCTACAATAAAGAAACCAATCATTGTTCCATCATCATATCAACCCAAAAAGACCCACAAACCTAGGAAAGCCATAAGGACCACTTAGATATCTCAGTCTAGTGGACCTATTAAATCTTGTTGCACATAAGACTGTCTATAAGGAGTGGGAAGACAGAATGGAAAGGGCTGCCACTACTGCTTCTAGCTTAGATGCAGAGCAGGATAGTGGTAACATAAATAGGACCCAATCCATGGCAACACTTAATGAGTTTTTTCCTCAGGGAACTGATTCAGGTAGTGGTCCCATGTGCCAAAATACCATATTGGGGGTGTAGATGCTCAAACTAGGTTTGAGACTACATTTAAAAAGTCCAATGATCCACCTCTCTCAAGAGGTTACACACTTGGAAGTGGGGAGGACAGTATGCAACTATTGGAATTGATGGACCTTTATACAAAATTGTCAAATTTGGTAAGCAAAAAGAAAAGAGAGATGTCGTGAGTTGAAAAATAGAAAGAGAGATGTGTGAATAAAAACAGAAAAGAGTGATTTTGTGAGCAAAAAGAATTGAGAGATATTGTGAGCATAAAAACAAAAAGAGAGCTTGTAAGAAGAACTAGTTAATGATAGAAGTCCTTTTTGGAATGAAATTGAAGTTAATGTTGGTAACTCAAACTTAATGTTGTTAGCCTTACGTTAATACTAGTAATATAACTTAATGCTGCTAATCATAAAGTTTCTACTACTGGTATACATTAATGCTGCTAAGCTTACGTTGATGCTGTTGAGTTACTGCTGCAGGGTTACTTAATGTTGTTAGGCATACCATAGTGCTGTTAGTTTAAGTTAATGCTGTTAGGCATAATTTAGTGCTTCCAGTTCAAGTTAATGCCGCTGAGGGTGATTTTATAAATACTTCGATTCAGGGTTTCATTTGATTCTTTGTTCGATTCCGATCATTCAAACGCTCTCTAAACGTAAACCCTAACTCAATTTCATCTTTAATCATCAAATCTCAAAACAATGTCAACCCTAACTTTTGCTGACACTCACAATATAGTCGCATTCTTGGAAAAACCTACTGAAAGTGATGGGTTTCATTAAATTATTGATTTTCTGAATGCTAACCAAATTCATTATGCTTTAACTGTCAATCCTACCATCTACACACCTTGCATTGAACAGTTCTGGGCAACAACAAAGGCAAAAACGATTAATGGTGAACGTCAATTACAAGCCTTAGTTGATAAGAAGAAGGTGATCATCACAGAGACAAGCATTAGAAGTGATCTTCGCTTAGAAGATGCAGGTGGTACTGATTGTTTGCCAACTGCTACTATCTTTGAAGAACTGACAAGAATGGGGTATGAAAAACCTTCTCAAAAGCATACATTTTATAAAGCTTTCTTTTCTCCATAATGGAAGTTATTAATTCATACCATTACGCATTGCCTTAGTGCCAAGACTACTGGATGGAACGAATTTAGTAGTACTATGGCCTCTGTAATCATATGCTTGGCCACAAACCAAAAATTTAATCTGTCTAAGTACATTTTTGATGCTATGGTAAAGCACTTAGAGGGAGGGGTTAAATTTCCGATGTATCCACGATTTGTACAAGTGTTTATTAATTAACAGCTTGGTTATATGTCACATCACAAGAAGATTTATGTTAACCCCTCACTCACAAAGAAAATCTTTTGCCAACATGAGAAGAAGGACAAGACTTTTCCTTTTCAGGGAGAGTAACACGCCACCCTTTTTGTAACAATGATGGTTTTCAAGCTAATCAAGAAGAGGGTGAGATTCAGGTCATTTCCTGCTGCTTCCTCCAATAGAACACCAATTACTATTCAACCATCTACATCTAAACTCCAGAAGAAACAGTCTAGGAGGAAGCAGAAAAAGACTACTGCAGTTCCTCACCCTAGTGATTCTACTGCTGATGTACCAAATGAGGAGCCTGTGCCTACACATTTTAATGATCCACTGCTCAGTAGCGAGGATAGATTAAAACTCACTAATTTGATGGATATTGTGTACCAAATTGTATGAGAGAGTCCTGACCCTGGACATACTAAACTGCTCCATAGCTTCAAGAGATCACAAATTTGAAGTTGAAGTTAAAAGTTAGAAGAAGAAAGCATGGTTAAGAACTTATAAATCAAGAGACTGTAGCAGAGTTTGGTGTCACAAGAAGATAAAATACTCCAGGATGATGAAAGTTAGGGACGCTCAGGAGGATGCATCCAATCAGGGGAGGAGTATTGAACACATTGACAAGGATGCTAAATTTTCTTTAGTTGATGAAACCCAGGGGAGGTTAGATGATGCAAAAATGTTTGATACAGATGCCCTTATTGGTAATGAAGTTTTTGCTAAAAATGATATGATTAAAAAAGACCAAGATGTGATTCCTAAAGAAGTTAGTACTGCTGCTCCCTCTACTACTGCTGTGTTACCACCTGTTATAACTAAAGTAGAGATTACCTTAGCTCAAATATTGGCTAAATTGAAGAGTTCAAAATCTAAGGTTTTGATACAAGAGCCAGTACAGAGTACAACCACAACAGCACCTTTAACAATTCCCAAAGCTAAAGGCATTACATTTAGAGATGCTGGTGAAAGCACAACAAGAACACCAACATCAGTATCTTCTTCAAGCATCAAGGATAAAGGGAAAGCTAAGATAGATGAACCTGAAGTGCCATTGAAGAAAAAAGATCAAATTGCTCTCGATGAAGAAATGTAGAATCCTGAAGCTTAAATACAAGCAGAACCATGAAGAGAAAGGCTTGCAAGGAAAAAGGAAGAGGAAGCCAACATAGCTTTGATTGAATCATGGGATAACACACAAGCTATGATGGAGGCAGATTTTTAATTCGCTTAGAGGCTACAAGCAGAAGAACAGGGAGAGATAACCATTGAAGAAAGATTAAGATTGTTTGTAGAGCCCATGAACAAAAGAAAGAAACACTTTGCAAAGCTTAGAGTTGAAGAGAAAAGAAGAAAGCCACCAACTAAAGCTCAAAATAAAAATCTAATGTCTACCTATCTCAAAAACATGGGTGGATACAAATATAATCAGTTGAAGAGCAAGATCTGTGATGAGATCCATAAGTTGTTTGATAATGAAATGAAGAGGGTAAATACTTTTATTCCTATGGATTTAGAGGTGGTGAAAAGCAAAGAAGGAACAGAAGAAAGTTCTAAAAGAACAGAGGATGAACATGAATCTGATAAGTCAAAGAAGGCAGAAAGTAGTGAAAAGAAAGCTAAAGGCAACAGAAAGAAATCAATTGGTAAGAAAAGAGCAGGGAATGAGCAGAAAAAAGAATCTTCCAAAAGAAAAAGAATGGAGGATGATAAAGAGACAGATGAGCATGAAGAAGGTAAAGAAGATGATGAAGCTGAGATGAAAAAGTATTTGGAGGTAGTTCAAGATGATGAGGAAATAGCAATTGATGCTATACCTCTAGCTACCAAACCTCCAATAATTGTTAAATATAAGATTGTTAAAGAAGGACACAAGGGATTCTATCACTTGATAAGAGCTGATGGAAGTTCAAATAGATATTCATCAATGACTAGGATTGCTTCCGAATATTAGTAGAGAAACTTAGAGCTCTCTGGAAGTTGTGAAAACTAAACATGGGAATGATCAAAGGCCAGAGATCGATTATGAAAAAGTGTTCTCGTGTGATCTGAAAGTAATGTTTAAACCTGACATAAAGAGTGAAATTATGAGGAGCTAACAGGATACAAAGTGACTGTTTTGGAAGCATTTGACTTGAGTGGAGACACTTTGTGAGATTTAAAAATCACACATCTTATGTTAGTTGAGAAGAGATATTAATCCTATCATTAATTCCAATAATCCCCCCCATCCTAAAATCCCATTCAATCATCGCTCCATCACATCTAATCATCCAAAATAATATCAATCCCCAATCTTATATCCCAAAAAAATCCCCTCACACTAATAAGCAATCACAAATATGCTTCAACAAAAAAACTTCAAATGATTATTGGAATGAGATGTGCTATCAACTACTCAAGCTCATGGTAAAGCAGCAAAAGGGTCAATGAAGTGTTTGAATGCATCTTCCTGATAGTGATGAAGACTTTTAATGAAGAAACTTGAAGATTCAGAAGATGAACATCAAGTTTAGGGGAGGATTGTTGGGACTTAAAAGCTTCAAGATGATTCTTAGAGTTACTACTGCTCAGGTATATATTAGTGTTGTCAAGCATAACTTAGTGCTGTTGGTGATACTAATGAAAATTATGCTAAGTAATTAAGTACTTGGTAGTATAAGTTACTACTGTCATGAGTTAACTACTATTAGTATAAATATTTAGTACTGTTGTATAAAGGTTACTCGCAGCTAAGGTGAAGTTAAGACTGCTCAGAAAAGCAGTTTGAAGACTGAAATAAATGCTAAAGTAGTTATGTGCTGCTAAGTATTAAATTAAGAAAGCTTATACACAGTTACTACTGTTAGTATATATTAGTACTGCTAGTACTAAAGTTACTACTGCTTATGTTTATTAGTACTGCTGGTACAAAAGTTAATGCTGCTGGATTACAACTGCTAGAAGAGTTACTACTGTCAGAAGGATAAAGACGAGTAAATAAGGATTGTTTGGAGAACAAGAATACTTACGAAGATAAGTATTGAGTTATTTTTGTAAAAGATATGTATAATGTATTTGTTTAAGAGATTATGTTTGCTTTTAGAAAAGATCATGATATCTTAGGAAAGTATTGTAACCTTTTAGACCCTTGGTGATAAAAAGGAGGCCTTGGGGTTATAAGAAATTAAGTGTCTAAAAAGAGTCATTGCATAGCTTCAAGTTGTACATCCTAAACACTAACTGTCAAAGAGTGTTCGTATTAATATATAGGAGCTTATTGTTTTGGTTATATTTCTGTGTGTTAAACATTCATTAATGTTATTCTTCTTAGTGATATAAACTAGATTCCGCATAGTTTATATCATACTCTCAAAGTTTCATTCTTAGTACCTTTGGATTTATCCAAGGATACTAAACCTTACATCAAGCTAAGGAGTTAAAGATCTATTCATTGGGATCAACATCACTCACCACCATTACCACTACCATCACCACCTACCCATACTAGCCTACATATGCTGACGCGTCACTGGGCTATAGAGCGGCCATGATTCGGTCAAGAGCTGCATCACCACTACCATTACCTGCACCATCACCACCCCTGTTTCTACCATCTACTACTCATAGAGATGATCTTCCCGAGGTGGACATGCCGCTTTGGAAGAGAGCTCGTTTCCCTGCTCCCACTAGTAGGTTTGAGGTTGGGGAGAGTTCGTCAACTGCTGCTGCTAGGAAGACTGGACATACTCTAGCCCATAGGGTTGACTATGGATTTATTGATACTATAGAGGCTAGTATCAGGCCTGCTGAGAGTAGAGCAATGATCGCCATGGGGGAGGTCAATGAGAGGGTTATAGATCTTGCTGCTACTCAGAGGCAGGATGCTCAAGGGCTTTATGTATGTTATGAGGATTCATAAGATGACCGAGCTTTGCTGAGAGCTTAGGTTTCTGTATTGACAAGAGAGAGGAGATACTTTCGCTTGATGGCTTCTTTTTAAGAGCATGAGGCGGCTGATGCCTGTCGGGCATGGGCTCACTCTGAGAGCAGGAGCCAGGCCATGAAGGCCCAGATTAGAGCATTGCAGAGGGATGTCAATGTACTACAAAGGCAGAGGATTAGAGATGAGGACAGACTGATGATCTACATTTAGCACGAGCACGACAGGTTTAGAGAGCTTGTACGCACTGCAGAGGGAGGACCTTAGGATGGACCAGCTGATGCTGGTAGTAGCTGTTAGTATTGTATCATTTGTTAGCTATCCTGTATAGCCTACTAAGTTTTATAGGTAACTCCCAGCTAGTAGGCTATATGGATCTTTTGTCAACATTTAGCTATCTTATATGGCATGCTAAGTATTATGGGTAACTCCCAGCTAGCATTGCCGTAGGACCGTATTTTCATTTTGTATCTCATCTGTATTGGTCATTGTAACCAAACTATCATGTATGATTATCGATATTGTTATGGATGGATGTCGATTTATTTATGTCATTGCTGATTTCACTTCGATTGTATATTTCACTATGTGATGTGATCTCATTTTATTTATTGTGCATATGTCATGTCGCGTTTATGATTGTATGTTATCTAACGTGTATTATATTTTCTTACGATTTTGAAGAAAATGCCTCCAAAGAGAACCACCACAATAACCACCCCCGCACCTATGACTAATGCCGCCATTAAGGCACTAATTGCCCAAGGAGTTGCTGATGCATTGGCAGAAATTGAAGTAAACAGAACCAGTAGAAATGGTGATGACAGCCATGATTCGGGAACTGGTAGCAGAAGGACAGAGCGAGTTGCTCGTGAGTGCACTTACAGTGACTTCTTAAAATGCCAACCCCATAATTTTAAGGGTACTGAAGGAGTTGTTAGTTTAACTTAGTGGTTTGAGAAGATGGAGTCCGTTTTCCATATTAGCAACTGCACCGTTGCCAGATCAAGTTTGCTACTTGCACTCTTCTTGGCAGTGCTCTAACATGGTAGAATTCCCACGTCAAGACTGTTTGTCAGGATGCTACATACGGAATGCCATTGAAAATATTGAAAAAGTTGATGACCGCCAAATATTGCCCAAGAGGCGACATCAAGAAGCTAGACATTAAACTCTGGAATATGAAAGTCAAAGGTACTGATGTGTTGAGCAATAACCAACGTTTCCAAGAGTTGGCACTGATGTGTTTGAGGATGTTTCCTGAAGAATCTGATGAAGTCGAGAAGTATGTCAGTGGACTTCCTGACATGATTCAGGGAAGTGTGATGGCTTCTAAGCCAAAGACAATGCAGGATGCCATTGAGTTTGCCACTGAACTGATAGATCAGAAGATCCGTAGTTTTGCTGACCGTTAAGCTGAAAATAAAAGGAAGCTTGATGACACTTCAAGGAGCAACCAGAACCAACAACAGCTTTTCAAAAGGCATAATGTGGCAAGGGCCTACACTGCTGGGCCTGAGGAGAAGAAGGTGTACGAAGGATCTAAACCTCTGTGCCTTAAATGCACCTACCATCACGATGGCCTGTGTGCTCCCAAGTGCACCAACTGTAAGAGGACTAACCATCTGGCCTGGGACTGTAGAAGCCAGCCTGCTGCTGCCAACAATCAGAGAGCCCCATGGGTAAATCAAAGGGTTCTCACTTGCTTTGAGTGTGGAGCTCAGGGGAACTACAAGAGGGATTGCCTGAAGTTAAAGAACAAGAATCAGGGAAATCAAGCTGGGAATGGTAATGCTGTGGCAAGGGCTTATGCTGTCGGAACTGCAGGGACAAACCCAAACTCTAATGTTGTTACGGGTACGTTCCTTCTAAACAACCATTATGCTTCGATTTCATTTAATACTGGTGCTGATAGGAGTTTTGTGTCTACTGCATTTAGTTTTTTTATTGATATCATTCCAACTACACTAGACCATGGTTATGACGTCGAGTTAGCTGATGGTAAAATAATTTAGGTTAATACACTTATACGATGTTGCACTTTCAATTTTATGAATCATCTAATCAACATTGATTTAATGCCTGTAGAGATTAGTTGTTTTGACGTCATAATTAGCATGGACTGGTTGTCAAAATATCATGCTGTGATCATTTGTGACGAGAAGATCGTTGATATTCCCCTTTGGAAATGAAATCTTAATTGTTCGTGGTGACGAAAGCAACGATGGACACGAGTCTTGATTGAACATCATCGCGTGCACCAAAACTCAAAAATACTTGCTAAAAGGATGTAAAGTCTTTTTGGCACATATTACCACGAAGAAGGATGAAGACAAGTCGGCAGAGAAGCGACTTGAAGATGTAACAATTGTTCGAGACTTTCTTGAAGTATTTCCCGAGGACTTGTCGGGTATTCTACCAACTCAACAAGTGGAACTTCAAATTGATTTGGTACCTGGTGCTGCACCTATAGTACGAGCGCCTTATCGATTAGCCCTGTCCGAGATGAAAGAATTATCGGATCAACTGCAGGAACCTTCCGACAAAGGCTTCATAAGACCCAGTTCCTCACCTTGGGGAGCTCTGGTCTTGTTTGTCAAGAAGAATGATGGATTATTCTGGATGTGCATCGATTACCGAGAATTAAATAAGCTAACGGTGAAGAACCATTATCCGCTTCCAAGAATTGACGACTTATTCGATCAACTTTAAGGGTCGAGTGTCTACTCGAAGATCGACCTGAGGTCGGGTTATCATCAACTAAGAGTTCGTGAAGAAGAAATCCCGAAGACCGCATTCAGAACTCGATATGGACATTATGAATTTCAAGTTATGCCGTTTGGTTTGACTAACGCACCGGCTGTATTTATGGACCTCATGAATCGGGTGTGCAAACCATATCTGGACAAATTCGTGATTGTCTTTATTGACAATATTCTGATCTATTCAAAGAGCAAGCAAGAGAATGAAGAGCATCTCAAGTTAATCTTAGATTTACTTAAGTAGGAGGAGTTGTATGCCAAATTTTCCAAGTGTGAATTTTGGATTCCCAAAGTATAGTTCCTTGGTCACGTGATTGACAGTAAGGGCATTTACGTAGATCCTACCAAGATCAAGTCTATTAAAGATTGGGCATCTCCTAAGACTGCAACAGAGATTTGTTAATTTTTAGGTCTTGCCGGTTACTATCGAAGATTCATTGAAGGATTCTTAAAGATCGCCAAATCAATGACCAAGCTAACCCAGAAGAAGGTCAAGTTTGATTGGGGTGACAAACAAGAAGCAGCTTTCCAACTATTAAAAGAGAAGTTGTGCAGTGCACCTATCTTGGCTTTACCTAAAGGAGCTGAGAACTTTATTGTTTATTACGATGCTTCGTATAAAGGATTAGGTGATGTGTTGATGAAAAATGAGAAGGTGATTGCTTATGCATCACGACAACTGAAAATTTACGAGAAGAATTATACAACTCACGACTTGGAGTTAGGAGCAGTAGTGTTTGCTCTAAAGATTTAAAGACACTATCTGTATTGAACAAAGTGTACCGTGTTTACTGAACACAAAATTTTACAACATATCCTTGACCAGAAGGAGTTAAACATGAGGCAACGTCGTTGGTTAGAGTTGCTTAGTGATTACGATCATGAGATTCATTATCACCCAGGAAAAGCAAATGTTATGGTTGTCGCTTTGAGTAGGAAAGAACGAATTTAACCATTACGAGTTCGAGCCTTAGTTATGACTATTGGTTTGGATCTTTCCAAGCAAATTTTAGAAGCTCGGACTGAGGCAAGAAAACTAAAAAACCTCGAGGCTAAAGATGTAGGAGGTATGTTGGTTGAAACTTCAAGAGAATCAGAAAACCACAAGAAAGAAAAGTTGGAACCACGTGCTGATGGAACACTGTGTTTGAATAATAGAAGTTGGTTGCCGTGCTATGGTGACCTAAGGACTCTGATTATGAATGAGTCCCACAAGTCAAAATATTCTGTCCATCCGGGTTCCAACAAGATGTACCAAGACATGAAAAAGTTATATTGGTGGCCCAACATGAAAGCTAACATTACCACCTATATTAGCAAGTGTTTGACATGCCTAAAGGTAAAATCTGAACACTAAAAACCATTTGGTTTGTTGTTGCAACCTGAGACTCCTTAGTGGAAGTGGGATAATATCACCATGAATTTTATCACCAAACTCCCAAGGACGTCAAGTGGTTATGACACCATTTGGGTAATTATAGACCGTCTTACTAAGTCTGCACATCTTTTTCCGATGAGGGAAAATGACCCAATGGACAAATTGACAAGACTGTACATGAAAGAAGTAGTCACAAGACATGGAATACCAGTCTCCAACATTTGTGATCGTGACGGTAGGTTTACGTCACAGTTCTGGAGGTCATTTCAGAAGGGTTTGGGTACTCACTTGGATATGAGTACTGCTTACCATTCGCAGACCGATGAACAAAGCAAAAGAACCATCCAGACACTAGAAGATATGTTTACGCGCTTGCGTGTTAGACTTTGTAAATGGTTGGGATAGACACTTACCGCTAATTGAGTTCTCATACAACAATAGTTATCATACGAGCATTAAAGCTGCGCCATTTGAGGCGCTTTATGGTCGTAAGTGTCGTTCACCTGTTTGTTGGGTCAAGGTCAGAGATACTCAGCTTAACGGTCCAAAAATCATTCATGAGACAACCGAGAAAATCATGCAAATCAAACAAAGAATTCAAGCCGCTCGTGATCGCCAGAAGAGTTACGCCGATGTTAGGCGTAAGCCTTTGGAATTTCAAGTTGGAGACAAGTTTATGTTAAAAGTTTCGCCTTAGAAAGGGGTTATCCGTTTTGGAAAACGGGGGAATTTAAACACAAGGTATATTGGCCCTTTCAAGGTGTTAGCCAAAGTGGGAATCGTTGCTTATAAAATCAAACTTCCTCAACAATTAAGCAGGGTTCATAGCACGTTTCATGTATCCAATTTAAAGAAATGTTTATCAGCGAGCCGTTGGCAATTCCTTTGGATGAAATACACATTCATGATAAGCTTCACTTAGTCGAAGAACCAGTGGAGATCATGGATCGTGAAGTCAAGCGGTTAAAGTAAAGCCGCATTCCGATCATCAAGGTTCGATGGAACTCCAGAAGAGGTCCTGAGTTCACATGAGAACGTGAAGATCAATTCCGAAAGAAGTATCCGCACCTTTTCACAAAAACCGCACCCTCGACAAGTGCCGCATCTTGAGCCTTGTGGATAAGGCTCCTTTAACAGGGGAATACTGTAACAATCCGTTATTTAAGGTCATTTTACTACTCAATACTTTCCATTATTTATTTTTAGGCTTTTACGCGTTTACTTTTAATTTTTATCGTTTAGTTAAATCGCATAAACTAAAAATTAACATTCAACGTAAACGGACATCAAACAAGTAAAAGTTTACATCAAGCAAGTGTTATATAATTATTACGAGGATAATTTATAACTTTTCATATTTTATTTTTATTGGTTACGTAAAACGTTTACGTTTTGAAATAAAATACATTTAAGCATACACGGAAGCACCAATACCTAACCATACTCAACCAAATACCCACTATTATGCCCAATACCTAAAATTAAATCATTTTTCACTCCTATAACCACTATGGCCGAATACAATGAAGAGAACACAAACCAAATTCAAAATTTCACTTCTAAATAATGCACATGCTTAATACTTCTAAAAGTGTCACCTCTCATCCTCCTAGGGAGGAGGAGAGCACCTTACACATTGTACTCATACCACTCTTGACCCATGGTTTTAGTTAGTTGTTTTCATAATACTTCTAGCTATATAAGGAATGTCCTAGGAATAACTGACACACTTTTCCATTTCATACAAGTAAACTCTTGAATTTTCTCTCCTCTTTTCTTATTACTAACCCACGGCTCATAAAAGAATTATAGGGTTTCCGTAGTTTGATTTTTACAAAGATTGCAAGCATACTAGTGTTCTTAGGTATAATATCTAAGGTATATCAAGGTGGTTTGGCAGCTTGGGAATAAATTAAACGAGGGTTTAATTTAAGAAGAAACTAGGGTTTTTAAAACTAGGGTTTTGGATTTGGGTTGTAATTTGAGGTTTGATTGTGTGTTCACCATCTTCCTACACTCTTCTAAGGTATTCATAAACTCTAATCTTTCTAATAATTCAACTTCATATTTTATATTATGTTATATTTCACCACCTAGGGTTTGTTTTGTGGATTTATAAAATATTATGAGCATGAACATAATTCATATATATATATATATATATATATATATATGTAACTATGGTGAAATGATGTTTAAAATGCAAGAACACACTTTATATACGTGTTGGTTAATTTATAGATTTAGTTTATAAATTTATTTGTTGAAAGTTTAATTACAAAGTTTATATACAAATTATTATGAGGACATTATACTTGGACAAGAATGATGGACATAATCTTAAGGACCCAAAATATGTAAGACTTTTGGTATTAATTAATATAGAGGACTTGTACAAATTTAATCAAGTGATAATTTATAAAAACTAGTTTATAAATCTTATACATAAATGGACTGTTTTAATTATTATGTTGAGATTTGAAATTTTTATAAATTCTGGAAGTATTTTATTAAAATTGTACATTTTATAAAGAATTCAAGCATATAAAGAACTCGAAAAATGAAGCTAATATGTGATGGTCATTATTAATCCCGAGCCTTGTATAAGAAAACGTAGTTTACGGGAATCTCTCTTAAGCTAATAGGGCCTAGTTGTCGGGCTTAAAGCCCATTCTTAGCTTGGTCCGGCCCATATGACACCTAAGAAATCCCACAAGGCTTGTTCACTCTATGTACTACTTAAAGCCCCTCTCCAAGTGTGGAGAGAGTGTTGATTCTCATTTCTTTCTAAGTGCAAGTAACCATTTTCTCTCTTTGTCTCTCTCTAGTTCTTTCTCTCTCTCTAAAATCTTTTCTCTTATTTTGTGTTTATGGTGATGAAATAATATCATCTAACATGTGGTATCAAGAGCCAAGGTTGGATTTAGTGTTTTTGTTGTGGTAATTTTCTTATGTTCGTCTTATTAGGGGCTTATTATATTCAGCTTATTTTCTAAATGCTTATTAATTGGTTTTTGCATATTTCAGGTTAAAACATTATTACACTTGGTTTTCGAAATGTTTTATCACTTTCTAAGCCCACGGCTTATTTGACTTTTATTTGATTTTGGGCTGATTTGGTTATTGAGCCCACGGCTTATATTGATAGCTATTAGGTTGTTTTTGGTTTCAAAACTTATAAAAAAAATATAAAAAGCTTTAATCTTTCACCTTCAAATCTTGTGTAGCTTAGGTGTAGTAAGGTTTTCATAGCTTATTTGTTCTAAGCAACTTATTTTAGAGCTCATTTTCTTGTTCCTTTTTTTATACCGTGGCTTGATAAAAAAGGTTCAAGAGACAAGATCCTAAAATATTGGATCTGTGTCTGTTGGTTTAACTTATCTTCAAAGGGCTGCTTAGAGCTTATTTCATAGACGACTCATTTTTTTTAGCTTAATGGTTTAACTGCGTTTCACTTAAAAGCTTAAAAATCCTTCACTTCTCCTTAAAAGGCTTATTAAAGCTTTGTTACAAAGCTTTTTTCGTGGCTTATCTTGCCTTGTGGTCCTCACCGGTTGAAACAAAGAAACATAGATCCATTTTTTTAGCTTCTTTGTCAGTTTTTTGTTGGTATTCTCGGGTTGAAGACAGGCAAAGAAGACAAGACAAAAGCAAGGACACAAGGACGTTTGTACACTTTGGCATCTCTTCATCAACCGGATACGCATTTCCTTTATCAACCGAACTCGCAGCTCTTCATGTCAACCGGATACGCAGTTCGTCAAAGTTAACCGGATACGCAGCTTATAGCTTAACCGGATACGCAGCTCTTCATGTCAACCGGATACGCAGTTTTTTTGTTGTGAACCGAATTAGCAACTCAATAGGATGAAACTATATCATTTTTAAGTAGTTTTGGATTTTACGGTTTCGTGACGGTTAATTACGGGTCTTATAATCTATACCATTACGATCGCGGTCTTTCAACGATCATAGTGGTACATTCGTTTCTTACCGACGAGAACCGTACCATTCCGCGAGATTAAAAACGAAAACGATATCATTTTATAAAATGTAAAAACGTAGAAGAAGAAGACGTATAGTGCATGAATGAAATTTTTAATATTGTTTGAATTTTGTATTTTTCACTTTTTACCCTCTTTTTCAAATAGTTTCACTTCTATCCCTGAGTTTAATAAACATTTTCTATTAGCCTTTTTTCTTTTAAAATTTCTTTTTAAATTTTGATTCTTTTTAATATTTTTCACTTTTAACATACACTTCGAAATTGGCAAAATCAGCCCCTGGATTTCAAGACAATTCACTATTCGTCCCTTGTTGGTTTGTTAACCCTTAATGTTGAAAGTGGTTTACACTGTTAGTCCTCATTTGTGATTTATTCAACCGTTAGCCACTTAAAGCTCAAAGTTTGTGCACCGTCAGTCCTTTGAGCTCATTAATCATTAACAAAAGCTCAAGTACTTGAATTACAACAACGATTTCACTAACAACAATTCTATTTTCACGGTTTCTTCTTGATTTAGTAAAATCCCGTAAAAGATTATTCTTTTCTCGGTTTAAATCATAGATTTGTAAAATCCCGTAAACTAGATTTTTCATTCAAATCTACAACAACAATCACTTTACCTACTTAAGATCCTTACTTATCATTTCACATCACTCTTGCAAGTGTCGACTCAACAAGACATCAATGCTTTTAGAACATAACGAATTGCAAACACACATGATCCTTTGGCATTAATGGCAAACACTCAGACACCGTTTCACCCAGATCACTCATCACATATTACCTACATACAACATCCACAACCCAACAACAACTTTGTCTAACAACAATCATTCAACACGAACTACATGCCACAACCAATGCAGAATCCCGAAGACAGTTCAGATCTCACAACTGCAATGAACACGACACTTGCTTTATTGGCTAAAGCATTCAAAGTTAATACCATTCCAACAAACAACAACCAAAGAAGTTCATTAATCCCCCGCAATAGTCAGATTGCTCAATCGGGTATGAACATGAGCCAAGACATCAAGATGCAAATGGTTGATGACAATGTTGGAAATCAGGTGAGACAAAATGCAGTTCAGAATCTGGGTATTCAGATTGTTGAAAATATGAATGGGCTTAGTGTTGTTTCAGAAATTACAAATCAGTATGGGAATGCAGATGTTGTTATAGCACCGGCTGAGGGTAATGGTAATGGTATCAATGGTAATTCGATAATGTGTTACAACTGTCAAGGAGAGGGTCATTATGCCAGCAACTGCATAGTAAAGCCAAGGAAATGAGATGCTGCCTATCTTCAGCAACAGCTGCAGATTGCTCAAGAGGAAGAAGCAGGGATCCAAAGCACTCAAGAGGAATGTGAGTTCATGGCTGCAGATGCTTATGAAGAAACTGAGAGAGTAAAAGTGAACTGCACTTCAGAGGATACTTTGCAGCAAGCATCCACATCAGGAACTCAGTCTGACAATGCTCCCGTCTATGACTCAGATGGATCAACTGAGGTACCCAAAGATGAAAATTGTTATGATCATGATATATTCAATATGCTTACTCACGAAGTGCAGTATACTGATCTCCAAACTGAGCTTGATCGTACGAAAGAAAAACTTGAAAATTGCATTATTAAAAAGGAAAAAGAATACGCTGTTCTTTGGAATAATTGGTACACAAAATGTGAAGAATGCAAATATGACAAGATTTCGTATGATAAAGCTTATAATGACATGCAACAAAAGATCGAACGGTTGCAAGCTCAGTTGGGAGATCTCAAGGGTAAGAGTAGTGATACTCAATGTGCATCAAATACCCTTGATCCGGTGTCTCAGAAACTTGAAGATGAGAACGTGTCACTAGAATTTCAGGTTCGGAGTTATGCAAAAGAAAATGAACATCTTAAGACAACATACAAGAACCTGTTTGATTCTATCAAAGTGACACAAGCTCAGACCAAATCAATAATTGACTCTTTGCAAAAACAATTGTATGACACCATCTATGAAAATGCTAAGCTAAGAGCCCAGTTATTTGATAAGGTTTCTGAACCAAAAGGCACCACAAAAGGTACGAGAACGAATACTATGTTTACAAAGCAATCAATCTTGGGAAAACCACCTTCTTCTTCTTATAAACCAAAACTTTATTCTGTCACTCCTTTTCCAAAATCCTCGGTTCTCCCCAAAGTTGATAAGACGAATGCTTTGTCTAAACCAGTCACTTCAAACTCGGCACCTTCCAGACGAGAATCAAAAGTTGTGCAAACTGTTAATGTGATTGCCCCTAGAATCTTTAGGACTAATCCTTCTAAGACCTCTAGGGTAGATACTGTTATCCCTAACAAACCCGTTAAAACAAGCGTTAGGATAAAACCAATCACTGTTTCACAACCAAATGTTATTCATAAGCAACAAGCTAATTCTGACTCAAACGGTTTTTCTTCTACCAAAGTAAACAACACTGCTAAGACTAGAAGACCACATCCTAGGAGCAATTCTAATACTGATAGGGTTCCATCTAAGTCTAAGAGTAGTTGCCTCTCGAATAACATCGAGAAAATAGAAGAAAACCATAAGAATTCCCAAATTCCTAAGAATTAAAAGCACATGTCATCTGAATGTAATAACATTACGCTTGCCATTTGAAATGCTAAATCCAAAATTGTTTATGTTTATTGTAAGCAATGTTTAGTTACTGCCAATCATGATGTCTGTGTGCTTAATTATGTGAATGACATGAATTCTCGTGCTGATAACCAAAGTGCCAATGTCTCAATACGTGAAAATCAAAAGAAACATAAGGCAAATGCCAAGAAATCAAATAAGTTAGGGTCCACGGGAAGTCTTGCTTCATCTAGGCCTAGCAAACCTAGAACTAGTCTTAGGTGGATTCCAATTGGAAGAATTTTTGCCATGTATGGAAAATTAACTACATCCAGTAACATCGAGAATAAGTCTGAAAAATCTATGTGTGACAATGCAAGTACTTCTAATCCCTTGAAACCTTCAAGCAAAGGGTTTTCGAATTCTGCTTCTCTTCTTGGTAGGTTATCAAGACTAAGGAAACAGCATACTTCTATCTATCCGATTGTTGTTCTCTAATATCCAGGTTAATGACTTATATACACTTCAGTGCATAACCCGAGCTTTAAATAAAAGGGGAGTGTACGCTTCAGTGCGCTTTACCTTAAAAAGAAGAGAAATCTTCTTGTTTTCAATTCAGTAGATATGATAGGCATGACGTCAATGATAGCGTTGTAAAGTCTATTCAGTCATTTGTTTGACGAATAATTCAAATGGAGAAAATCAAGTTGTTTCAAAGTCTTCCGCTGTTACTACTGTTGATGCATCCGATAAACGTCAACAACAACAAGATTCAACTTTCAATAACTTCACTCTCGCAACAACTATCATTACTGCTGTAAAACTTTCGACATGATAAATATTTTGATCTTTCTCTTTATTTTGATTTATAAAAAATTTTGAAAAAGAAAATACAAAAATATAAAACCAAGAAAAATAAAATACAAAGATATAAAATCTGGAAAAACAAAATATAAAATCAGAAAATCTCAAAAATACCAAAAATAATCTTCTCTGACATGTCTCTCGACAATCGATAACATTTGCGCACCTAGAAATGTTGATTAATATTAACACGGGTGAATAAATGAAGTTCGAGCCAGAGTTTCAAATGCTTTCAAAACATGTCCTTTTAAAAATTTTCTCTATCGATTCTAAGTAAATGTCAGGTAGGACTCGTCACCAAAGAAAAAAAAAAATGTTCATTTAATAAACATTTATCCTAAAACAACAGAAGTTCATCTCTTCTCGGTCATAAGCAAATTCATAAAAACATTCAAATTTTTGAATGCCTCAAGAGAAGGACTAAAGGAACATGATGGTAAATAAGAAATATCTCACATATTTTTTCATGTTGAGCACTTTTTCAAATAATTTCAAAAAGAAAAAATTTTAACATTCTTTTCAAAATTGTTGCTCAACAAACTCTCACTCCAAGTTTTCACTCTATTCTATAATTGAGGGGGAGTATAATAATATGATTCTTTCTGCATGCCCTCCTATTCTCCTAAGACTTAGTTAGGCTCACGTGAATTCCGGACATTAATTTGTTTTTAATTCACTAATTGTCAAAAATTATAAACACATATGCAAGTTTTGAGGGGATAATAATGATTAAAATGTTATCAATACGGATTAATAACGGATACGATCTTCAATCTATAAGTGCGTTCCCAAACCTCGCATGTGCAAAACTCTTTCATAATATGGTGCATATGTGTAGGGGAGCTTTTTGGTAACTCTGGAAACACTCAATGTGTCTTAAATGATTTCTTAGACAAGTTGATTGATTTTTTATCAAATGGTTTTATGAATCTTCATGGCAATACCCCAATGACCGACCAACTGTTGTTTCTCAAGGAGTTATAAGGCGTTTAAGGTTAGGTATGTTTGTTCCATGATCCAGTCAGAACCGGAGGGATCTACCCATGAACACTCCATTAGATAGAGTAGAAGTCCTAGGTATGATTGAAAAAAGGAGTAAAGTTAGAATAAAGGAATAGTGCCGAGTGAGATGGAGCTAGTGTTGGAACAAACCCAAAAAAGTACTATCAAAGTCTCGTAACACTAACGGGGTTGGAAGATTAAAAAGAATTGTAAGGATAAAGTGACAAGAAAAAGACCCAGCATACAACCCTAGTCAAAAACTGGGTCCAGACATAATCTATCGGTAATCACTAAGATGATTCTGATAATGAAGACTGACATCATAGACCCAGTGATGCAATGCACAACCTCCTACCACTCAGAAACTCATCAAAAGAATTTTTGTTTTCATTTCTCACGGAGACAACAACGTTACTATCCACTTTCTCATTCCGAGATCGATGATCTAGAAAATGATGGCATCCGCTCCACGCACCGAATACCAAATACACAAAATTGGCACTTATAGAGTCTAGAGCCAACGAGATCCATCAAAAAAATCTCACTAGGAAACAAATTCCAATATACAAAATGTCGTACATCATTATACAACATTTGGTATCAAAAAGTCCTACGCATTATCCTTGTGATAATTGCCAGAACATTCAGAGTGATACTCTTTAGTATTCACAATGATGAATGGAAATCCTTCCAGAGTCAACATTAAACAGCTCTGCGGTAGGTGACTTGCGAGATTCTAAATGAATCAAGCTTGTGTCAACTGGATATCGATTTTGGTCCAGTATATGAATTGACGACTCAATTAGAAAGATAGTAACTATCTGATTCACTTTTACCATGATGTCTGCTTTGAGATGTTCTGGTAATGAGAACGAGCAAGTACGGTGAATCTAATGCAACCGCGTTAGAGGATCTAATACTTTGAGCTGGAAAACCTGTCAAGGATGGATCTTCTAATTGAACCTACCTGATCACGAGTAGTACATATTTCATCACTATAAAATAGTCCCTCACGGAAACCGGAGGTTAATGTAACCGAACCAAAACGAATGACAAAGCCATATTCGTCATTATGATTCGGACATTCTATCTGAGGTACACGATAATGATCACTATCAGGATGCTATTTGTGAACATCATGCAGTACACGAGATGCATGACGATGTATAACCAAACTACGTTGTCAACTCACATGCTGATTATACGAGTGATAATAATATGATTCCATATGATCAGTATGTAAAGGACAACACAGTGCTAGTTGTACAAAGTAATGTATCTTCTATACCAAATGATGCATACATGATGATACTTAATGATATATATGAACCATCCGCCTAATGTGTCTCTGTGACCATACAGAACAATGTAGTTGTCAACTCATTGACTGCTGAACTTGCAACATATAAGGAACAAGTTGAACTGTATGAAAGACGGGCTAAGTTTGAATTAACAGAAAGAGAACAAAAGATTAATGAACAATTAAGGATAGTTATCGTTGATCGTAATCGTAAGGAAGAAAATTTGAAAAGGGAACTTCATTCTGTAAAACTGCAACTTACCTCTACCATTAACCATAACAAGTCAATGGTAGAAGAAGTTATGTGTTTGAAAAAGGATTTTAAACAGAAAGAAAATAAATACCTTGAAGAATTTTTGGACATGAAAGCTTTAAAAGAAATGGTCGAGGATAAATTATACAAACAAGACCAGTCTCTTCAAACAATTCACATGTTGTGTAAACCAAAGCCCTATTATGATGAACAGAATAAGGTAGCTATTAGCTACAAGAACCCCTTATGCCTCACCCGTGCAAAGCAAGTTCAGCCTGCTCTATATAATGGTCATGAAATTATCAAAACCAATCATGTCCCGGCCATAGTGCACAACTCAGAGGATACCCTAGAGATAGCTGAAATCACTAGGAAGAAAATGAATGACAAAATGAAAGACCCAGAGTGTGTGAAAAAGAAAGTTAAGATTGCACCACATGATTACTCGAAAGAGAATTATTTAGCGACTTTCACACCACAGAAACAATTAACCCCCGAGCAGATATTTTGGTCTAAGGATCTCATCAAGATGAAAGCAGAAGCTCTCAAAGAGCAGACCACAGCTTCACGACCAATCAAAGCGTTAACGAGGTATCCTCCAAATACACCTACAACGCTTGTCCCCAGGGTGCTTCCAACAAAAAGTCAAGTGAAAATTAATATTTTTGCACTTATACAACTTTTTTCAGAATTTGAAAAAACCTGTAAAAAGAGAATTACACCAATGGGGCTCACTGAAGGGGAACGGGGTTTTGAACAAACCAAGGAAAGTTATCTCACCTACGTCATTCCATTTTTCAAAACACTTAAAGAACATTTTGAGGGTATTCAAAAGGCTCTAACTAAAGAAATTAAAGAAATTTTTGAAGAGTTGGAAGCTGAGGTTGACCAAAATGTTGTAAATAGGAAGCATGATGAGATTGAGCGGAAAAATCTTCTTATTATAAATGATAATTTAATTGTTGATTGCTTGTCCAAAGATGTGGTTTATATTGCAACGAATTCTGAAATTACTGTATCTAGATTTAATGAAATGCATGATACCCACACTGCTGTTCAAACACGTTGTCTGGAACTTAAAGCAGAGCTTTCTAAATTACGAGATAAGGTTCAAAAAGATAATCACACTGAATTAGTAAAACGTTTTTCCAATCTTGAGGTAAATCACTTAAATGTGTTGTGATTTAGTTTGGTTTAAGTTAAAGATTAGACTGGACATTAGCTTGTGATGTAATCGGTGTAAGCAATGTTGTGTACGATTTTCTCCGCCTTAAGGGAGCTTGTTGACTAGTGAAGTAACTCTCGAGTTGGGTACTCGGGGAGTGGAGTAGGGCGAAGAGGTGCTTCATGATCGAACCACTATAAATCATCGTGTCCGGTTTGTATTTTCTTTCACTTATCTCTTTACATTTATACTCGCATTTATCGCTTTATATTTATACTTGCAATTGTGTGATGTGTTCATTATATAGTTTTAATTATGTCTTGAATAAATGTGAATATTGTGTGTTTGTTTGTATTGTTGTAACTCGATGTATTAATATGTGTATATAACTCGTATGAACACTCATCATATTGTATCACGCTTGATCGGTAATTTGATACGAAACATTTTAAGATTTTTAATGGAAACGTATTCACCCCCCCCCCCTCTATGATTTCCACAATTGGTATTAGAGCCACGTCGCTCTAATTTTCAAAACAAATGGTTTTAAAAATTGAGTACGATCCATGTATCAAATTACCCATTAAGGGGGATTAAATATGAAAAGTGTTTTGTTTATTAAATTGTATTAGTTTTGATGTTATATACACTAATTATACTAGCTCGAGATAAAAATGATGCTTAAAATAAGTGTTATATGTTCGGTATCTGATAAGTGTAAAATACACATATCCGTTAACACCAAAAATGACCCTAAATGACTAAAAACATACTAAAAATGGCAAAAATATACTTGTTTTGTGTTTTTTGTGTGCAGGTACGGATATATCAAAAATCACAAGAAAACAGTCAAAAAATGGGCAAACACGGACACGGGAAATGGAAGAGCACAAAAGAAGCCAAAGATTCAAAGCCTCCAGTCAAATTGGTCAAACCCTGGTCAACAAAAGTCAACTCACAAAAGGACAAATCCCAAATGTTTCATTTCAGTCCTTCCAAGTTTCAAATACTAGACAAATGGTCCCTAAACCTTTAATGGGCCCTTATTACCCTTTAAACCCCACCCGGATCAATATTTAGCCCAAAAGCCCATTACCTTAGCCCAATCCCCTTTTCATAAAACCACAAGGACCATTATTGCTATTTGTGAAAGTCATTTTATACTACACTTGTGCTAAACAACCACAGGGACTGAAAGTGCAATAAGCCCAAAGATTAAATCTGTTTTACCCCAAATTCAGTTAAAAAAAGAAATTGGCGCCAAGCACTGTTCATGCTTCGTCCCCATTTCACCAGCCAGGGTAAATCAAGGGGCTTTCTACAATTAAAGGGTACAAAAGACTATTCAAGTGAAGTACAATACAATGGCAGGGATAAATTTGTAATCTCAAGGGTTTTAATTGGTTCTCTCAAGCTAGAAGGCCACGTGTCTATGAAGAAAGCACAAGGAGAAGTGGGTTTTACTCTATTATCACTCACATAACTAGCACAAGCTGTCACATCAAAAGAATGACAGCTTGGCAATCCGTGTGTACACAAACTTGATCCAACGGCCAACAATTATGATCCAATGATTGGAATATCATACGGATGAGATGGAAGGGAGCGTATGAAGCAAGGAAGGCTAGAAGGTTCAGCTTGTGGTTATAAATAGCACACACTCACACACACATGATCATCTTCTTTTTCCTTTTTACACGTAGTCTAGCTTTTCATTTTTTAGCTTAATTTATATTTTAGCTTATGCAAATTTCCTTTTAAATGTAATTTTTCTTTTAAGCAGTTTTGTAACTTTCAGATTTAAAGCTTTGTAATCCATTTTGAAGTTCAATGAAATCCTTGTTTCTAGTTTTAATAAGTTGTTTTTAAGTCATAAGCTCTCATAAGCTCACAATTTTCATGTCACTGTTCTATAAGCTCTCAATAGCTCTCTCAAGTCTATAAGCTTGAGATTGAGCTTATTAAACCAAGTCTTAATCATACTTAAGCTTTAAAATTAGTTAAACTTAATCACCTTTACTCTTTGGACTATTAAGCTTTGGAAGGGGATCCAAAAATGGAAGGGATCCCATAAGCTAGAGCTTGTAGCTGCTATTTAAGTTTATGCTTCTGTTTTGCTGAAGCAATTGTAAGTTCTCTTTTAAAATTCCTTGTCATTTAAATTCTAGCCTAATATTTGCTTAATTACTTGTTTACTTTGCTTATCTGCTTATTTAGTTGCTTGTTTGAGCTTATTTTGTGTTTCTTATGCTTACTAATCATGTTTACTTATCTGATGTTAGTAATCATAGATTAGAACATTAGTTTCTCATTTCTGGCATAAAACTCATAAAAAACCAAAAATATAGTTAGATTAGTTTGTAGACTTTTGATTTCAGCTTTAATAGTTATTGATTTATGTTTAATATGGTAGTTATAAGCTGTTAGTACTTCGGTCATTTAAGTTTAATAACTTAGGTTTCAAATCAAAAGCTAATTTAAATCTGTCAGCCATAACGGAGTGTTTGGGAATTCGCTTTCTTTGACTCCATATGTCTAAGTGAGCCTCTTAACTTTGCTTGAGTCAGCTTTGAAATCATTCTTTGATTGAGTTATGAAATTGGATTTTATAAGTTAGATTGCAAATTTAAAAGATAGGTCTTATTTGTATGTGTTCATGACCAGGGGGAGCCCATCCTTGTGGCTTGATTATTGAATATTTGAATCAGCTCTTTGGCTTTTGTTTTGTGTGCATTGTGTTTTGACACTCTTCAAAGAGGTGTAATGAAGGTTATCCCTTTAGGATACCTGCATTTTATGTTTTCTTGCTACTTGGTAAATTGATCAGTACTAACACAGTTAGTACAGTTTTCTTCTTTTATCTTTGAGCTAGTTTAATTAGGTCTTAGACTTTAAAACTTAGTTAGCTTATAGATTAGTCATAGCTTAATATAGATTAGGCCTTAATTTCCATTTCCAGCTTATTTGTTAGGTTATTTTTAGCATTAAAAAGTTCATAAAAAAGCCATAAAGCCAAAATCAGTAGGTAGTTTAATTAGCTTCTTAGGTTTAGATTTCTAGCTTAAGGTGTTTGTTCTTATGATCTAAATTAGTAGTTAATAAGTAGATAGATAAGTTTTTAAGAGCTTGAAGTTTAGTTTAGCTTAATGAGTGTTTTAGCTTAATTGGATTTTGTGCTTTTTGAGTTAAAATTTGAGTTTGCAGGTTTAATCATTAATTTCAGATAGTGTAAAGAGTTTTCAGCTAAGTTTTCTTGTCATTATTAGATTAAGCACATCATCAGCTTCTCAGAACATCTTTTGTTTTCAAAAATGAGCTTATATTAAAGCTAGTGCAAGCTTTTAAGTGAAAATCAGCAAAAACAAGCTCAAAACCCTTCTTACTGTAACAGCTTTTTGTTAAGCTATTTTAAAGCTTATTAGTGAGTTTCAGTCTAAGTTGTTTTTATAAAAAGTGCTCAAAAACATGTCCTTTATAAGTTCCAATAATTAGTTTTAGCAAAAAGTCAAAAAAATAAAAAAGAGCAAAAAGGGTGCTAGCACCCCTCGAACCTCAGACCTCTAGGATAGAACACACATACTCTTACCATCAGACTAGGTGGGACAATTCGTCCATCTTTCCTTCCCTTTTATTGATAAACACTTTTTCTTTTCATTTTTTTAATAAGCCGTAGCTAGTTTGCTTATTCTCACAGCTTATTAGATAAGCTGGGTTCTTGGATTTATTTTTCTAGTATTCTTTATTGCTTAATAGATTTTCCCTGAATTTTTGATAATTTTTCATTAAGTATTTTATTTTTAATCATTTTTCTTAAGTTTTTAATTTCGAAAATTCATAAAAAATAGAAAAAAGTTTCAGAAAAATACAAAAAAATAGTTTTTAGTTTTATAAAAATTAGCTTTAGTTTTACATTAAGAAAAATCATTTTCACCCTTTTTAGATTTTAATTTTCATTTTTGAGCTTTTATTTTTAATTTTAAAAATAGGATTTTAATTTTAAAAATAGTTAAAAATAGTTTTCTAAGTTTTTATGTTATTTTAGACTTTTCTAAGTTTAAAAATCATTTTTCTAATTTTTTAGGACTTAATTTGCTATTTTCTAGCATTTAATTAGATTAAATTAGTTTTTAATTCATAATAAATTCAAAAATAATCAAAAAAAAATATTTTT